>JAWWEY010000406.1:0-11818 GCA_035582745.1 Loriotus luctuosus
TTGGGGGAAAATTCATGGGAATTTTTGGGCAAATTCGCGGGATTTTGGGGCAAATTTGTGGGATTTTGTGGGGAAATTCACGGGATTTTGGGGAAAATTAGCGGGATTTGGGAGCAAATTCGCGGCATTTTGGGGGGAAATTCGCAGGATTTTGGGGCAAAATCCAGACATTTTGGGGGAAAATTTGTGGGATTTTGGGAAAAATTTGCAGGATTTTTGGGGGAAATTTTGTGGGACTTTGGGGGAAAATTTGCGGGATTTTGGGGCAAATTTGCGGGATAATTCACAGGATTGTGGGGCAAATTCGTGGGATTTTGGGGAGCAAATTCACAGGATTTTGGGGGGGAAAATTCACCACATTTTGGGGGAAAATTCACGGGATTTTGGGGCAAATTTGCGGGATTTTGTGGAAAAATTCGCGGGATTTGGGGGGAAAATTTGCGGATTTTGGGCCAAATTTGCGGGAAAATTCATGGGATTGTTGGGAAAATTTGTGGGATTTTGGGGGCAAATTTGTGGGATTTTGTGGGGAAATTCACGGGATTTTGGGGGAAAATTCACTGGATTTGGGGCAAATTCCTGGGATTTTGGGGGAAAATTCATGGGATTTTGGGGCAAGTTCACGGGATTTTTGGGGCAAGTTCACGGGATTTTGGGGCCAAATTCACCGAGTTTGGGAAAAATTTATGGAATTTTGGGGAAAATTCACAGGATTTTGCAGTAAATTCACCACATCTGGGGAAACTTCACAGGATTTTGGGGGAAATTCATGGGATTTTGGGGGCAAATTCACCAGATTTTTGGGGAAAATTCATGGGATTTTGGGGGGAATTTTCTGGGATTTTGGGGCAAAATCCCAAGATTGAAGGTGAATTATCAAGATTTTGTGGCAAATTCTTTGGTTTTTAGGGAAAATCCCTGGGATTTTTGGGCGAATTCCTTAGTTTTGGGGGAAAATGAATGGAATTTTGGGGAAAATTCCAGAGATTATGGACAAATCCCCCATTTTAACCCAGGAAAATCCACAGTCTTGTGGAACTCACCCCATTTTCCCGGATTTCCCCATTCCCAGGTCTCCAACTGGTTCGGGAACAAGCTTATCCCAAACATTGTGGAAAAAAAATCCCATTTAAACCCCAAAAAAAACCATTTTAACCTCGAAAAAATCCCAAATATTGCTGGGAAAACCCCATTTTAACCCCAAAAAATCCCAGATATTGTGGAACTGACCCCGTTTTCCCGGATTTCCCCGTTCCCAGGTCTCCAACTGGTTCGGGAACAAGCGCATCCGCTACAAGAAGAACATGGGCAGATTCCAGGAGGAGGCCGAGGCCTACAGGGGCCGCCGGGGCCCCTCCCCCCCCTCCCCCGGCTCAGGTGGGCGGGGCCAAACCCCAATTAACACCGGGCTAATTAATGAGCTGCTGGGAACACTGAGGGGCTTCTTATTCCTCTTTAATTTGGGTTATTTTGGGTTTAATTTGAATTAATTCAGTTTATTTTTGGTTTCTTTTCGCTATCAGGGCTCCTCCCCCTGCTCATATGGGCGGGGCTAAATCTTAATTAACCCAGAGATAATTAATGAGCTGCCAGGAGCATTGTGGGAGTTGTTATTCCTCTTTAATTTGATTTATTTTGGTTTATTTTTGGTTCATTTTTGGTTCATATTGGCTACCAGAGCCCCTCCCCCTGATCAGGTGGGCGGGGCTAAACCCCAATTAACACAGGGCTAATTAATGAGCTGCTGGGAGCAATGTGAGAGTTGTTATTCCTCATTAATTTGGGTTATTTTGGTTTCTTTTTGATTTAATTTCATTTATTTTAGTTTATTTTTGGTTTATTTTGGCTACCGGAGCCCCTCCCCCTGATCAGGTGGGCGGGGCTAAATCTTAATTAACCCGGAGATAATTAATGAGCTGCCGGGAGCATTGTGGGATTCTATTCTATTTATTTCTATTTATTTCCTTTATATTAATTTTTATTTCCATTTAATTCTATTTATTTCCTTTAATATCCTTTTATTACCCCTTATTTCCATTTATTTATTTATTTTCTATATATTTAATTTTATTTCTGTTTATTTCCATTAATTTCCTTTATATTTAATTTCTTTAATTCTGTTTATTTCCTTTAATTTTATTTGTCTTTATCTCTTTTGTGTTTCTTTTTTTCCTTTTATTTCCTGTTTTAGTCACTTTTATTCCCTTTTAAAATCCTTTTTTCCCCCCTTTTAATTCCATTTATTCCCTTTTTTTATCCCACCTGCAGAACCATTTTGGGCATTTTATCCCCCACTAAAAATCTTTATTTTAATTTCATTTTTTGGGTTTTTTTTGTTGTTTTTTTCAGCTTCCTCTGGGTCTTTTAAGATGACAAATTCTGGGGATTCTTTCCTCAACCTGCAGCCCTTGAGTTCCTACCAGAGCCCTCCCAACGTGCAGAACCAGGTGAGGAAAATGGGAAAAAAAAATCCAAATTTCTGCCCTGAAAATGGGGGAAAAATCCAAATTTCTGTACTGGAAAATGGGGAAAAAATCCAAATTTCTGCCCTGAAAATGGGGGAAAAAAATCCAAATTTCTGCCCTGGAAATGGGGGGAAAATCCAAATTTCTGCCCTGGAAAATGGGAAAAATTATGCCTATGAAAACTCTGTATGGAAAATTCCCATTTCAGGAAATTGAAAATTTGTTTTTTAACCTTTTTTTCCCCATTTTTAGCTGGATTTCCTGCAGCAGCCCCTCGTGGGGAGCCCTTTGTTCTCCACGCAGCGCCTTGAGGTCAGTTGGGATTTCATTCGCAAATATTCTCAATAAATTGCATTTTTAAAGTTTATTTTTTATTTTTATTTTGAATTTATTTTAATTTTTTATAATTTTTTTGAATTTATTTACATTGATATATAAATATATATTCTACATTTAATTTATATTACAAATAACTTATTATTACTATTAATGCGTATTAAATACATTAAATTATGTATATAAATTTAGATTTAAATGTACGAAGTACACACATACATTTAATATTTTAAAATACATTTGACATTATAAATTAAAGTTAAACACGAATTAAAGCATAAATGTATCTAATTATATTTATATACACTTATATATAAAATGACCTATAAATTAAAATTATTTATAAGTACATTAATGCATTAAATATTATAATATACAAATTTATATGATATTTGTTTATACTTTAATATAAATTATATATTTGATATATAATTTATATTAAATTATAAACACAAGATTTTTTGGGGATATCAACACACTCTACTATTTGCTTTTAAATCCACCCTCACCTCCAAACACACAGTGCCCTATAATGTCGTTTACAGGTGATTTTGTGATAATTTAATGCCAATTAATATGAGTTAATTAATTAAATTTGCTGTCCCCTCAGGCCAATGGCAGCTGGCCGGACGCCGCCACCCCCTCGTCCATCACCGACCCGGGCAGCGACGCCTCCAATTAAAGAATTTTTAATTCCAAGGACCTTTTTGAGAGGAGAGAGGTCAATTAACGCTAATTAATCACGGGCCGATAGAATGATTGACTTACAATTAATGAATTACCTCAGAACAAGCCAATAGATTGTGATGGCAGCGACACCTCTACCTCTCAATTATTTATAACTTCATTTCGCCTCAGAAAACTCCATTTTTTTAAGGAAAAAACTTTGGATTTTACACAAAGAACCTGAAGAAGAAGGAAATAAAAAAAAGTCTTTTTTCTCCAGTTTTACAGCGGAAAAAAATGGATTTATTTTTGTTTTTGTCTGGTTTTTTTACGCTGGGATTTCTGTTGTAGGTGAGTTAAACCCCCCATGTTGTAATTGGGTGTTCTCTGTATTGGAATTTTCTATAGGGAATTCTATAGGAAATTCTACAGGAAACTTCTATAGGACATTTTTCTTAATTAATTGAGCTAATTAGTGGAAAATTTGCTTTACCAAACTTCTCACCGGACGTCGCTCGCAGGCCGGACCTTCCACTGGTGTCATTCCAAGGGATTTCATATCAGGAAATTCCACGGCTTCACTTTTTCTGCTGAAAAAGTCCAAAAATAAAATAAAACCACACAAATTTACCACAAAACAGCCGAACTACGGGATTTCCCTATGGGAATTCGAGGGCATTTGTACTGTTCTGGTGCTGTTCTCAGAGTCCGCCCCTTTCAGTTGAGATTTTATCAAAGAAAATAAATTTCCAAAGCCTTTTTTTTTCCCTTTTTTTCCCCATTTTCTAATGATTTTTTTTTTCTCTCAGGTTTGAATTCGGCGGGCGGGAGGTTCTGGAGGGGTGGGAAAAGGGCGGGAAGGGCGTGAGGGGTGGAGAAAAAGGCGGGAACGCTGTGAGGGGAGAGAAAAGGGCGGGAAGATCGTGAGGGGTGGAGAAAAAGGCGGGACCATCGTGAGGGGAGAGAAAAGGGCGGGAAGAGCGTGAGGGGTGGGAAGATCGTGAGGGGCTGCCAAAGGGCGCGAATAGCGTGAGGGGGAAGTACAGGGTGAGGGCTGAGACATGGTGGGAACGGCGTGAAGAGCGCGGGAAGCGTGAAGAGGGAGAGGGGTGGAAGAAGGGAACAACATGAGGGGCGGGAAGGGCGGAGCGGACTCCGCGCTCGCTGTGAGGGCAGGCACCGCCCCGCGCCTGCGCTATGATGGCGGTGAAGCCGGAGCGGGCTCCGCGCATGCGCAAGTGCTAAGGGCAAGCGAGTGGCGGGAAACCGCCATGGCGGAGGTAGCGGCGGGAGCCGGCGGCTCCCCCGGCCCGGCTGCTGCTCCGTCCCCGCGGGGCTCGGCCGGGCCACAGGAGGATGAGGTGAGCGCCGGAAGGGCCCGGCCCAGCCTGGGGAGCCGCGGGGTGGCCGCGGTTCCAGGCTGGTAACGGTTTTTCCCCTCAGCGATGCCCCGGCGGAGCCAGCCCTGAGAGCGGAGGGGGCGCGCCAGGTAAGGGCAGGGAAAGAAATCGCTGCTCTTTGTGGAGGGAGGGATTGGTTTGGGTGATTTTGGGGCTTGGGAGGTGGCGAGGCAAAATGTTGGATTTGGGGGAGTTTTGGGCTTTTTTTCAGCCTCGAAAATCCCAGGATTTTGGGGCAACTTTGGGGTTTTAAGGTCCTGGAAGTGTCCAAAAATTCCAAGATTTTCAGAAGCTGCTCCATCCCGGGAAATCTCAAAACCTCCAGGATTTGGCTAAACTCCCGCTTAAAAATAAAACCATAAAAGCCGCTTTCAGCGCTCTGGAATCCTTGATAAAACCATTTCCTCTCATGGATCAAGAAATCCCGAGCGGGCAGCATAACCTGAGCATCACCGAGTCTCTTTTCCCCTTTTTTTGCACTGATTTCTCCTCTTTTCCCCTCAGACCCAGCCTCAGCAGCGGGTGCTGAGGAGCATTTTTATAACCATTTTACTATTATTAAACTTTTAAAATTTTAAAAACAAGTGATTGACGTTTTTCACCCTCTGATGGATCAAGAAGCTCTGAGCAGCCCGAGCATCCCCGAGTCTATTTTCCCCTTTTTTTGCGCTGATTTCGCCTCTTTTCCCCTCAGACATGGACTCGGCAGTGGACGCTGAGGCGATTTAAAAATCATTTTATTACTATTAATCTTTTAAAATCTTAAAAACAGGTGATTGGCTTTTTTCACTCTCTCAAGAATCAAGGAACCCCGAGCAGCCCGGGCATCACCGAGTCGCTTTTCCCCCTTTTTTTTGCTGATTTCTCCTCTTTTCCCCTCAGACATGGACTCGGCAGTGGACGCTGAGGCGATTTAAAAATAATTTATTACTATTAAATTTCAAAACCAAATGATTGGCGTTTTTGACCCTCTCAAGGATCGGGGGGTTTCTTGAAACCCCGAGCAGCCCGGGCATCACTGAATCTCTTTTTTTCCCATTTTTTGCGCTGATTTCTCCTCTTCTCCCCACAGCCCCAGACTCGGCAGTGTACGCTGAGGCGATTTAAAAATAATTTTATTACTATTAAACTTTTAAAATTTCAAAAACAAATTATTGACGTTTTTGACCCTCTCAAGGATCAAGGAACCCCGAGCAGCCCGGGCATCACTGAATCTCTTTCTTTCTCTTTTTTTGCTGATTTCTCCTCTTTTCCCCTCAGAACTGGCCTCAGAGCGGGTGCTGAGGAGTATTTTTAAAGCCATTTTACTACTATTAAACTTTTAAAATTTTAGAAATGAATGATTGACGTTTTTCACCCTCTGATGGATCAAGAAGCCCTGAGCAGCCCGACCATCCCCGAGTCTATTTTCCCCTTTTTTTGCGCTGATTTCGCCTCTTTTCCCCTCAGACATGGACTCGGCAGTGAACGCTGAGGCGATTTAAAAATAATTTTATTACTATTAAATTTTTAAAATTTTAAAACCAAATGATTGGCGTTTTTGACCCTCTCAAGGATCAAGGAACCCCGAGCGCCCCGGGCATAACCGAGTCTATTTTCCCTTTTTTTGTGCTGATTTCGCCTCTTTTCCCCTCAGACCCGGACTCGGCAGCGGCCGCTGAGGCGATTTAAAAATAATTTATTACTATTAAACTTTTAAAATTTTAAAAACAAGTGATGGGCGTTTTTCACCCTCTGATGGATCAAGAAACCCCGAGCAGCCCGGGCATCACTGAATCTCTTTTTTTCCCTTTTTTTGCGCTGATTTCTCCTCTTTACCCCTCAGCCGCGGACCCCGAGGTGATTTTAAAACCTCCCAGCAGAAAGGGCACGCCGGGCTCGTCCGGCAGGAAGAGAAGAGCCGCGTTCAGCCCCGGGCAGGAGCCGGGCTCGCTCCGTCTGTCCCCGGCTGCCGCCTCCCCTCAGGGCCGGCGCCGCTCCTGGCGCCGCTCCAGCCTCAAGGGCCGCCGCTCCCGCCGCCGCTCGCTGCCGCCCGTGCACCGCGAGGTCACCGGTCAGTGCTCGTTAGCGCTTCATTACGGTGCTTTTAATTAAAATCCACTCTTGGGGGTGGGCCTGAGGCTGTGTCATGAAGGTTTTGCAGGTTCTGCCTTTTTTCCCCCCTCGCTTTGGGCTCTTTTTTCACGTTTTTCTCCCTAAATTGGATTTTTTCCTTGTCTCTCCCCATTTTCCCCTTTAAATGGGATTTTTCCTCTTCATTTTCCCCCCTAAATGTGATTTTTTTTCCCCTCTTTCTTTTCCCTTTTTCCCCTCAAATGTGATTTTCCCTCTTTTCCCACTTTCTCCCCCTAAATGGGATTTTTTCCTCTTTTCTTTTCCCACTTTCTCCCCCTAAATGTTAATTTTTTTCATTTATT
Source organism: Loriotus luctuosus (assembly GCA_035582745.1). Classification (NCBI taxonomy): domain Eukaryota; kingdom Metazoa; phylum Chordata; class Aves; order Passeriformes; family Thraupidae; genus Loriotus; species Loriotus luctuosus. Next base: position 7,285 of record JAWWEY010000406.1, read on the forward strand.
TTCCCCATAAATGGGATTTTTTTTCTCTTTCTTTTCCCACTTTCTCCCCCTAAATGTGATTTTTTTCATTTATTTTCCCCATAAATGGGATTTTTTTTCTCTTTCTTTTCTGATTTTCCCCCCAAATCGGATTATTTTTTCTCTTTCTTTTCCCACTTTCTCCCCCTAAATGTGATTTTTTTTCCTTTTAATTTTCCTCCTAAATGTGATTTTTCTTCTTTCTTTTCCCATTTTCCCTCAAATGTGATTTTTTCCTCTTTTCCCACTTTCTCCCCCTAAATGTGATTTTTTTTTTCCTTTTAATTTTCCCCCAAATGGGATTTTTTTCTCCTTTAATGGGATTTTTTTCCTCTCTCTTTTCCCACTTTCTCCCCTTAAATGGGATTTTTTCCTTTTTATTTTCCCCCTAAATGGGATTTTTTTCCTCGTTTCTTTTCCCACTTTCTCCCTCTAAATGTGATTTTTTTTTCCATTTAATTTTCCCCCAAATGGGATTTTTTTCTCCTTTAATGGGATTTCTTTCCTCTTTCTTTTCCCACTTTCTCCCTCTAAATGTGATTTTTTTTCCTTTTTATTTTCCCCTAAATGGGATTTTTTCCCCATTTGGGAATTTCACCATTTTTAACCCTTTTTGTGCCAGAGTTGAGCCAATCCATCAGCCTGGAGCTTCCTGAAGTTCAACGTCTCTCCCTCCTCCTCCTCTCCAGCTTCCAGGTAAATTCACCCAAAATCCTCAAATTCACCCAAAATCCTGAAATTCACCCACAATCCCCAAATTTATCCAAAATTCTGCAATTTCTTGTTGACTAATTCCTTTTTTCTCATTTTTTCTTGGCTATTTCCCATTTTTTGTTTAATAATTCCTATTTTTCCTCTATTTTTTTCCCATTTCCCCCCATTTTTTGTTTAATAATTCCCATTTGTCATTCTCTAATTCCAATTTTTTCCCATTTTTGGTTGGATTTTTTCCCATTTTTTGTTGGATTTTTCCCATTTTTTGTTGGATTTTCCCAATTTCTGGTTGGATTTTTCTCATTTTTCCCATTTTTGGTTGGATTTTCCCCATTTTTGGTTGGATTTTTCTCATTTTTTCCCCATTTTCCCCCATTTTTGGTTGGATTTTTCTCATTTTCCCCAATTTTGGTTGAATATTTCCCCATTTTGGTTGGATTTTCCCCATTTTTGGTTGGATTTTTCTCATTTTTCCCCAATTTTGGTTGAATATTTCCCCAATTTTGGTTGAATATTTCCCCATTTTTTGTTGGATTTTTTCCCATTTTTTGTTGGATTTTCCCCATTTTTTGTTGAATTTTCCCCATTTTTGGTTGGATTTTTCCCATTTTTGGTTGAATATTTCCCATTTTTCGTTGGATTTTCCCCATTTTTTGTTGGATTTTCCCCATTTTTCCCCATTTTTGGTTGGATTTTTCCCATTTTTCCCCATTTTTCCCCATTTTTGGTTGGATTTTCCCCATTTTTCCCCATTTTTGGTTGGATTTTTCCCATTTCTGGTTGGATTTTCCCCATTTTTCCCCATTTTTGGTTGGATTTCCCCATTTTTCCCCATTTTTCCCCATTTTTGGTTGGATTTCCCCATTTTTCCCCATTTTTGGTTGGATTTCCCCCATTTCTGGTCGGATTTTTCCCATTTTTGGTTGAATTTTCTCATTTTTCCCCATTTTTTCCCATTTTTGGTTGGATTTTCCCATTTTTCCCCATTTTTGGTTGGATTTTCCCATTTTTTCCCATTTTTCCCCATTTTTTCCCCAGTTTTGTGCCCGGAAGTTGCAGCAGGACCTGGAGGCATCCGAAGGATTCGACCCCGAGCTTTTCTCTGCCAAAGGTTGGGATTGACCCAAAATCCCCAAAATTTCCGATTTTTTTCCCTCAAAATCTCAAATTTCCAACTCCCCAAATGGGTGGAGACCTCAAAAATTTGGAATTTTTGGAGAAAAAAGCAGCAAAATTAATTAATAATTAATTAATAATTAATTTTTGGGGGGGGGATCAAAAAAAGTCCTGAGCTTTTCCTGGGTTTTCCTGATTCCTTAAAAATTCGGGAATTTGATTTAAAAAAACCCAAAAACATGAGAAAAAAATGAATTAATTATCAATTAATTAACAATAAATCGATAATTAATCAATAATTAATTGGGGGGATTATAAAAAAAGGTCCTGGGGGTTCCTGATTCCTCAAAAATTCAATAATTTAGGTTAAAAAAAAAATCAGGAAAACGCCCATAAATCCCTAAATCCCACAAAAAATAATCAGCAATTAATTGATAATTAATAATTAGTAATTAATTAATTTTTTTTTCCCCAGTCCAGAAGGGTTCTGAGGAATTCCAGAGGCTCCTCCAGAGGCTGCTCCAGGATGGGACCCTTGGGAATTGCCTGGAACCAACCCCAGGGTGAGGATTTGGGGCAAAAAAACCAAAAATTGGGAAATTTCAGGCTGGGAAGGGAAAAATTGATGGAAATCCCCCCAAAAAATTTGAATTTTTGGGCTTTTCCAGCCTTGAAAATTTGGGATTTTTGGGGCAATTTTGGGATTTTTAGGCCCTGGAAGTGCCCAGAAATTCCAGGATTTTGGGTGAATTCCAGGATTTTTGGGTAAATTCCAGGATTTTTGACAGATTTTCACTTTTCCTGGAGCTGCTTCATCCCTGGAAAGCCCAAAAATCCCCAAATTTTCCCCCAAAATTTCTGGATTTTGGGGCTGATTTTTGAGGCGATCTGGGAACTTTCCCTATAGAATTTTTGGGGAATTTTTTCTGGATTTGTCCTGAAATTTGGGAATTTTAGGAGGATTTTCTCTGGATTGGCCCACAAAAATTGGGAATTTTTGGGGAATTTTCTCTGGAATTGCCCACAAAATTTGGGAATTTTTGGGGAATTTTCTCTGGATTTGTCCTGAAATTTGGGAATTTTGGGGAATTTTCCCTGGATTTGTCCTGAAATTTGGGAATTTTAGGAGGATTTTTTCTGGATTTGCCCACAAAATTTGGGGATTTTTGGGGAATTTTCTCTGGATTTGTCCTGAAATTTGGGAATTTTGGGGGAATTTTCACTGGATTGGATTTACAATTTGGGAATTTCAGGGGATTTTCTGTAGGTTTGCCCTGAAATTTGGGAATTTGGGGATTTTTTTCTGGATTTGCCCACAAAATTTGGGAATTTTTGGGAAATTTTTCTGGATTTGCCCCAAAATTTGGGAATTTTAGGGGAATTTTGGGTCCTTTTCCCTCAGGGATTCCCTGGATCCGGCCCTGGAGGGATCCGTGGCGCAGGTGAAGCTGCACATGGCCAGGTGGGGACACCTTGGGGACATTTGGGACACACCCGGAGTGGGGAGGGGACACCTGGGGACATTTCAGACACACCTGGGGACATTTGGGACACACCTGGGGACACCTGAGAGACATTTGGGGACACCTGGGGAGGGAGTGACACACCTGGGGACACACCTGGTGGGACATTGGGGACACCTGGGACACGCCTGGGGACATTTGGGACACACCTGGAGATACCTGGGGACACACCCAGAGCGACGAGGGGACATTAGGACACACCTGGACACACCTGGGACAAGCTTGGGGACACCTGGTGGGACATTGGGGACATTTGGGACACACCTGGGGACACCTGGCAAGACCTGGGACAAATTTGGGGACACCTGGGGAGGGAGGGACACACCTGGGACAAGCTTGGGGACACCTGGGGACATCTGGAGACACATGAGACACACCTGGGACAACCTTGGGGACATTTGGGACACACCCGGGCACACCTGGAGATACCTGGGGACACACCCAGCGTGGGGAGGGGACACCTGGGGACATTTGGGACACACCTGGCGGGACCTGGGACAAATTTGGGGACAGCTGGGGAGGGAGGAACACACCTGGGACAAGCTTGGGGACACCTGGGACACACCTGGGGCCATTTGGGACACACCTGGGGACACCTGGAGATACCTGAGGACACACCTGGAGCGACAAGGGGACACCTGGGGACATTTGGGACACACCTGGGAACATTTGGGACACACCTGGGGACATTTGGGACACACCTGGGATGACCTTGGGGACACTTGTCCCTCACCTGTCCCTCCCCTGTCCCCTCCTGTCCCCGCAGCCTCTCAGGGGAGCTCCAGGCCTGGGATGGGCTCCTGCAGCAGCACCTGCAGCGCTCCCAGGAGGCCTCGCGGTGAGAATCCAACATTGATCCCAAAATTCCAACATTTCTCCCAAAATCCCAACACTGATCCCAAAATTCCCCTTTTACCCCCAAAATCCCCACGTTTACCCCTAAAATTCCCCATTTTCCCCCATTTTTTCTCAAAATCCCCATTTTTCTCCCCATTCCCCCCATTTTCCTCCCCATTTTTCCCCATTTTCCTCCCCATTTTCTCATTTTTATCCCCTTTTTTCTCCCCATTTTCCCATTTTTTATCCCTAATTTTCTCCCCATTTCCCCCAAATCCCCATTTTTCCCAAAATCACCATTTTTATCCCCATTTCACCCCCATTTT
>JAWWEY010000407.1:0-11776 GCA_035582745.1 Loriotus luctuosus
CAGCCTGTGTCAGTGTGCTCAGCAGCAGAGATCCCAAAGCTCTCCTAAGCAGTTCTTACAGTGCCTGTGTGCACAAACATGTGCTAACACAAAGATCTCATCTCCAAGGCTGCTGGAAAGAACTTGAAGTCTAGAACTTGTTATTCAGAATTGTTCTGTTAAAAGAGTAATAAACTAAAAAATAAACTAATGTCATTTTCCAAGCTGGCAGTAGTCCTTTGAAATGAATGTTTGATATCCCTAAGAACATGTTTTCCTAGGGATTAATAAAACCAAAGCTAAGGGGAACCATTAATATCAACAGGAGTCCAGGCCCTCAGACAGCTCATTAATAGCACATCGCTCTTCCCCTGATCCCAGGTTCTTTTAACTGTGAAGATCTCCAGAGCTGAATGCCATGCAGAATATCGTGCAGAATATTGTCCTGCTTTTCCCCAAGATCAGCAGGAGCTGAGTGCCATCGGAAAGGATGTGACAGGACAGGAGCTCTAAGGTTTACTCATCCCAAGTCTACAAATGCAAATCCCAGCAGGGCTCAGAGTGGAGCCCTGGGGGAATCTGAGAGGAACCGAAGCCCAGCTGGAATGAAAAACCCTCCGGAGCAACAAGTTCAATACGGCAGGAAAACAAAGAAATCGTTCTGAACAGAGTCCTGCAAGCAGCCTGGCAAACACAGCAGCCACAGTTCTGCTGGGATGACAACCAAAGTGTTCCCACGATGGGAACGGGGACCTGAAACACATTAACCTAATTGCACTCTCCCCAGTGAAAAGGAGGGCACTTGCAACTTCCCAATGCCGTGTGTTAACAAACACCTCAGCATCCTGTTGTCCGTGCAGGACTGCGCTTCCTGTGTGTCCTCCTGGTGAAACAGGAGCATACCCAAGGAGCCCTCCGTTTCCAATCCAAGCCCTGTTTCCAGGCAATCCGCTCCTGCTCCCTGAGTTTCCCTGCGAGCCCTTGGCATCCCCCTTGCCCAGCAGCTCTGCCACCCGTCGCTCCCTGTGCTGGCAGGGCCGGGGGTGCCGCCTGAATTCCCACTGCTGGTTCCCAGCCAGGCAGAGAGGGCGGGCACCAACATTCCCACCTGGAGCACAACTGAAAGGAACCCACGAGGTGTCACTGCTGCTCCACAGAAATGTCCCAGCCGGGGGTTTCTGGGCATAAAGCCAGCCTGGGAGAGGGCACTGACTGCGGAGGGGCTGCCCCAGCAGGAGGGCTGGTCGCTGCTCTTTGCTCTCCCAAACGCTGCACAAACCCACACCTTTAAAGAGAAAAAACCAGCAGTGCCTACCCGGTGTCAGGAGCTGCTCCTCCCTCTGCCAGTCCCTCCTGCTGCTCCTGCTGCTGCTGCTCCTGCTGCTGTGCCTCCTGGCCCCTGGCAGCATCTCCGTGCTGGAGAACATCAGGCTGTGCCTTTGCCCCAGCTGGGGGAGCTGCCAAGTGAAGGCAGCTGGGCCCTGCAGCTCCCAAAGCCCAGTTCAGCTGCCTGGGGGCACAGAAAGCAAAGCCAAGAGCAAACATCAATGCACTGCTGACCACAGTGTGCAACAACAACCAAGGGCTTCCCTGGGCACGGCTGCTTTACTGCAATGGAATATTCCTAGCACAAATAAACACTTCAGTAAAGCCATCCAGAACGTATGTCAGAGCATGGCTGCCTTTATTCAAGCCGACATATTCCCAATCCTCACCCAAAAAAGGGGCCCATGGCACTTACCCTGTATGGAAACACAACCACTGCAAACATCCCAACACTTGCAGGAGAGAAGACTCAGACGAAGCAAAAGCACATCCTCACAGGATCATGATATCAGGCTTCCCTAAGCAGTTGTCTATGGCTTATCTGTGCCAGTTCCCTTTCCCCAAGCTGTAAATGAGGTTTCTCTAAGGCAAAAGAGACCAGTGGCTCCTCTGGGTGCTCGGTGGGGAGAGTCCACTGGTTCTCAACACGCTGCTGCAGGTGGGTGAGTGTCCAGGTACCTGCATCAGTGCTGCTTCCACACCCTTTACTAACCTGGCTACTCACTGTGGTGCAGGGTAGTTCACGGTTTGTCTTGAAGAGAGAAAGCACAGCCCAGGTAAGAGAAACTAACAACCTGTCTGTGGATTTCTTCCAGAATGTGAACCAGTGCTCGCAACAGTACGAGTTGTTAAAGTGCAGCTGTACCAATGCGTGTTGAAAGTGTCAGGTGGCAAACAAAAGTGGGCATTATCCATAAGCCTGCTTTTCCTGTTCCTGAAATTGCATATGTTTTGGGCCTAAATTAATTGTTAAGGAATATCCAAGATAGGTAGCTACATTTCAAAGCCTGTTACTGCACACGTAAAACAAGGGGCACTATTATTTGTGGTTGCTGCCAATTTAGAAGTCATGCTTCAGAAGAGATGCAGCTATGCTGTTTGCTTTGCAAAATCTGTTCTCACAGACTCTGTTGCACAGTTAAATAGAACCTTAAAAATCCTTTTAAAAAGCCACTCTTGAGGCGGAGTTTCATTTGACATTTGAAGTCAGATTCCTAAATCTGCAGCTCAGAACCAGAATACTTGGTGAACGCTGACTGCTGTCATCCTGCAAGCAAAAAATTCTGTTGTCTGTAAGAAGGGCCAATAAGCAAAGAACTGTTTAACAGAAACATTTAAAATGAGAATGCCCAAAAAATAAGCTTATGTATGTGATACAGAAAACTAATGGAACATATGTGGGGTGGAGATGAGACTACTGTGGAAAGTATGTCACTGTTTTCCCTTGTGTTTCTTTCTTTGTGTGTGAGCATTACAAATCTCACTGGGTTTTTGGCACAAAATATATATTAGATTAGCAAGTTTAGAAATTCTTGCAGATTTCAGTAAGGAATAACAAATATGAGGGAAGTGTCTAAAGTCCACCCTGTAACAACAAAAGTTTCTTCATTCCTTATGTTCCTACTGGTTTGGTAATGGTCTGCTCAGCCCAAATGTTTCTGCTTTAAGGCTGTTCTTTATCTCCACTCTTCCAGCTGCTGGCTGGGATTTTTTCAAAACTGCAGGAACCTAGGCAAGAAACAAAATAGCCTGTGAATACATGAGAAGCTGCTCTAGATGCAGCAGAAGGAAATAAAGCTTCACTGAGGCCTGAACCCTGATTTTTCTCCCCTTATTTTCAGAACAGTGTCTCTGGCTTCTCCCTCCCTAATCCCTTCCAGTACATTTCTCCAAGCCAGAGTCAGAATATCCTGGACTTGCTTTTCAGCAACACTTAAGGATAATCCAATTAATCGTAGCCACAGGCAACAATGCACAAGAAACTGATGCCATCTGCCCCTCAGTGGCAAAGGAAAGGAGGGAAGAAAAGGAATTTATCCAAGTCTCCCTTCCGTTGTCACTTGTAGCAACCTAACTCCCATAATAAATACCAGAGTGCAGAGCAGAGGTAAACAATAGAGTTCCACTAGTCCAGGAAAGGGTAGCCAACAGGCAAAATGACTCATACATGCTAATCTGAAGACAGATCTCCTTGGAACTCTTCATACAGCTTGCTATCACGAGCATCAACGACAAAGATGGCTTGCATGCACGTGAGGAGCTATTACGAACCTCTGACTGGGAGTCGGGACTTCACACCCACGGCGTTGTACTCCAGAGAGATGTTACAGCTCCTACTTGTACTCATCATCCCTTTATCTTTAGTCTTTTACACGACAGGGACTACAGGTCCTGGATTAGGATGCGGGTGGGAGAATAAGGGCAGCCTTTGTTACATCCCTTGCTGTGAACAGACTGCTGTGGCAGCTGAGAAGGCAAATGAGGCTGCTTCTACCACGAGCCTCAGCTTTCCTTGGGCTGCCAGGTGGAAGTAAATACGGCACGTCTCAAGGAACAGCCTGCAGCTTCACTTCTGGCCACTGCTGGGGCTTCCCACCTCATTCAGTTCAGCTAGGGAGCACTTTCTCTGTCAAGGAGCAATCCCTGAGTTGAATTCCCCTCTGCTTTGTGGCCCACCACTCTGAAACAGCTTATTTCCTGCTCTAGAAGTGGACTGTACATGCAGAGTGCGTTGCAGAAAGCCTGGTCAGCCATACATACCTGAGGAGGTAGTGGAGGTTCGAGGTGCCGCCCGAGGAAGGAAAGCAATCGTCGCCGCATCAGAGCGCTTCCCAGAAACATAATCCCTGTCACCAGCCAGAACATCCGGGGGTCCTACCGACAGAACGTTACCATTGCTCAGGCAACCATCTCTTCAGAAAAGCCATGACCCAAAGATCATCTCTCACTCCCCACCAGAGTTCTCCTCCTCTGCGGGAGGAAGGGGCAAACTCTACCACCAAGAGCCAAGCCCTACCCTGGGAGAAGGGCTCTTTAGCAATCACTGTGCTGTGTTCTGCTACCGTCCCATGGAGTTTTCTTTCCTTCATCAGGAAGGTTGAAAATTCAATCCTTAGATTTAGTTGATTTTAAAAGGACGTAGTCTTTGCTTTGTTTGTTTGTTTTAAAGATGGCATGTGCAGTTTTGAAGCTGTACCCCCCAGTTTGTAATCCCTCCTCCCTAGTTTAGGTATAAACATGTATTGACAGTAGAGATTTCCTCTGGCCTGCTGAAAATGCTCTGGCTGCTTGCCTGATACCCCTGGATTTGGAAGATGAAGCTGCTCTTTTCAGAAGAGTCAATGTTTAAAGAAAGCTTCACACTACTTTATAGTCAGTCCTTAGACAACGAAAAATTTGTCTTCCCATTACTCTTCCAAGGATGTGACACAATGAAAAGGCTGCAATACTACGCAACTAGCCATGCAGTAGTTTGCTTACAAAAAACAGTGACTTCATGAACACGTGAATCACTGGAGCTTTGCCCGTGGAAAGAATGAAGGTGTACCAAATTTAAAAAGCACTATAAGAGCAGGGCCCACAGTTCATGCTAAAAGCAGTACTTGTTCCTTACCTCTTCAAGAGAGGACTCCAAGTTCATACCAAACGCAACTCCTATGAGACCAAAGAGAGAGACGGAGAAAGTCCCCACGGTCAGCTGCAAGTTCAGCCTCATCATCACATTACGGTGGCTAAAAAAGGGAGAAACAACTGTAAGGGGAACCCCACAACTGATTTGCTGCCTAAAGTTTCACATGCCATACAGCATGCACTAAAATAAAACAGTGAAAAAGAACTCATGCTGGAATTAGGCAATTCGGTGACAAAGATCATGAAACGAGTACAAAGAGGCTGCTGTTTTGACCTTGCTGCATCAGGATACCTCTAAGGCAGCAGGTTCTGCGTAATCATCATCCGATTTTCCAGCGTCGCTCACTTCTCAGAGGCGTTTATACACAGAGTAACAGTAAATTTCTGCCGTAGTTTGTGTCCTCTCACCGCTATCTGGCTGCAATTTATATGTCCATATTCACAAGAAACAAAAATTCATTGTTACCTTGCAAATTAAAACACTTTACAAGAAAGTAGAGTTGGTAAATTCTGCAGACTATAAACTTGAGGTTGTTTGGGAGAATTCCATACTTAAGTCTCCACAAAAAAGATGATTTCCTGATGCAGCATCCACTAATTGCTTCTGCAGATAACTCCTCAGTAGAGGAGGAAGAACATTAAACACCAGCCTCAAAGGCACAGTGCTTGCAAATGCAAGGTACAACTATTATTCAGTAAGAAATCTGACTAGTACTGAAAAATGTAGCATACAGAGAGAAGGAAAATACTTGCTCACGAGTTATTAATTCTTCCATCACTCCACAGAGTAATAACATAGCTTGCACTGAACACCTGAGTAGCCTAGCCAGACTCTGGCTAGTAACCTTCTCTAGAATTTTAATGTGCTTCTAAATCTGCAGACATTTCCTGTACTGAATAGCTCCCCAGAAGGACCTAAAAGAAGCTGGGTTTCTAGTGCTAGGGAAAACTGATGCCTTGTTTGCTTTATCCAGTTCACTTGTAAGAAAAGTGCAACACAGTTGTAACTGCAAGTCCATTCAAACCTTCATGAAGACAAAATTCTCCCACATTGCTTGTAGGCGGATTTGATAAGGTCCAGGCAGCATTAAATTCTGCTCAGCTTTTGGCAATCCAGCAGGTCGGGTAGCTAACCTGTCCAGGTTGATAAAGATGATGCTTTCAGAGTCATCAATCAGTACTCTGAGTTCACGAGCTTCATTTGCAAGATCTTCTGCTTGTCTGTAATAATTCTCCAGCAGCAGCTCCATTTCCTCTGCATGGTCAATCCCAGACGTACTCTCCTCACTGCAAGCAACAATTTACATTTTGCTGGTTAGCTATATATTGCATACAAGTGTATTACTGATGTATTAAGGAACGTGAGTTGTGAGGAACAATAGTGCTGTTAGACACTAGACCTCAAAATGCAATCTTTTCAGTGAGAAACTTCCATCACTTCCAACAGCATAAAATAAAAGGCATATTTTTATCAGCAGCTCAGCATAGGCAGTCAATTATTTTGAGTGGAGCTGTTAGCATTTCAGGTGCATCAAGGCATGCACACCACTGTAAATCTTCGTTTATCTGATATTACAAAGTTATATACATTTTATATTTTTAAATACATATCTATACATTACTATAAATGTTTATATTAGTATTAAGTTATAAAGTGCTCACAATTTTGACAGGAGATCCTTAACTTGGTGCCCTCAAGTGGTGGGAGCTGGTAACAGTGCAGTCAAAACCGAATAAAACAGAAACAAGTCAACAAACAAACCACGATGGAGTGATGGAGATCGTTTAGGTGTACATTAAAATAGTTTCGTTTTAAGACACTTGATCTATACCCAGCAATTACTGCAAAGCGTTTGGGGAGCTTGAAGCAGCCGAAGGGTGACCTGCCTGAAGGAAAGGCTGAGGGACTTTCACCTTAGTGCATGGTGCCACACTGCTGGTGCAGCAGCCCTCCTCTGAAAGAGGTATGTATGTTTCTGGCATGACGCAGATGAAACCTGAGGCACCTGAGATCCACAAGAGCTTGGAAATCTGCAGCAAACCCAGGAGATTCTTCCTAATTTTTTCTTTTGTGGTATGATCTCGTTTCTCTAGAAAGACTGAAGTTTTGAAAGAATATCCTCCCAGCATTACTGACTGTCAAAGGAAATTCTCTGAAACGGTTTTCCAAGAAAAAAAGTGGTATGGCTTATGAATCAACCCATGGAAGCTCCCTGAAGATCTTTAACAGAGCCTCTAGTTTCTGTCTTAAGGGGCTAAGCTGATTTGAAAGCCCTCCAGACCTTGAGCTTTTCACTGTCTGGAAGCAAGAGGAGCTGCACACTTGAAAGCCTTAGAGTGCTATCTGCTGTATTACAGATTCAGCTCAAGGTTTTACTTGATGAATATCTTTACGTTTACATCAGCTCCTCTGAGATACAAAGGGAAACAAAGCAATAGAGATGTGACAAAAACTAGCACTGGATGTGCTTCCACTAACTAGCCCCCACCTCCCTCATGAATCTTCCAGTCTGCTGTTCCTTCACACAAAGATACGATGTCTGCCTCATCCTATCATTTTGGGCTCAGCTCTCCGTTCTTGCTACAGACCTCTGATGGCACGTATATGCCTAACTGGGCACATACGCCAACTAAAATCTGCTCAGGATTCCCAAGGCCATCAAATACCACGTATCATTTGCATCAATCCTGGAGCAAAAAAGAGCTGTCCACACGCTTCCAGCATGCCTGCAAACATGCTGTCCTGGCTGGTGCTTCCCAGTGTGCCTCATGCACAGACTGCTTCACTGCACCGTGCAGCATGGCTCCAGCACTCCTCACACCACCTCTCCCACCCTTTGTGCAACAGGGTCTGAAAGAAGGGATGACTGTATTTTCCTCCTGACACCGGAGTGTAAGGTGACATTGGGATCTTTCCCAGATATCCCCTATGCATTGTCTATCTACAGTGAGGCAACAAGGGACTTGCCAACAGACTCGAGCATTAAGTCCAAAGGAAGGCTGTGAGCAAAACCAGGACAAAGACCAGCTACTGGCTCAGGAGCAGCTGGAATTCAGAACCCCTGCAACACTGATCCTGCAGTTGCATTACAGATGCAAACCACGTCCCACTTCTGGAATACTGAATTTCTGCTGCATTTAGATTAAGGTCTGCAGGGCAAGAAACTCTCCTGATTTCAAACCCGTGCTACTGCGTGAACAGTATAAATACCCACATGCCATGAAGTCAGGCAAAAGTATTATTCAGCAACTTCACACAGGACCCTGAAAGGTCGTTTCTGTTACCTCCTTAAACATAAAACATGCCTGTATGCTCCAGATTGCAATACAATTCCGGCCCAATCCCTATCTGGACATGATACACATTATTTTTCTGCTTTTCAGATTTTATTCAAGTGGCCAGTGTTACTGTTGGTGTGTGCTGTCTTTCACCAAAACCTGAGAGTGTGGGGCCTCTTGCCTTCAGGTTCTGCTGATGGGCAGGTGGGCAAAAGGCTAGAAGCAAGGTGTTCAGAACACTTCCAGTAAAGGAAGTGTGGTGTCTGACCTATTCAAGACAAGCTTTAAAAGCCTCTTTCGTTTTTCTTTTTGTGAAACTGAGGAAAATGCTCCCAGAAAGTGTTGATTTATATCAAAAAATAACATTCGCTTTTTCTGCCATCCTGCCCCCACCCCATTACACACCTGATGGGCTGGCCTGTTATGCCAAGAACTATTTGTAACTGCATAATATGATCAGTGATAATGGAGTTCCGCTCCAAAACGGCAAATACAATGATCTCTGAAGTAGGAAGTATTAGGGCTTAGAAAAATTAGAGCTGCTTTTTGGAAGGGAACACCCAGTTTAGTGTTCAAGTTACCCTTAAACAAAATCCACCATTAAAAAAGTACGTGGTTTCAAAATATACATACAATACCTGTGGATCGGTCCATTTAGACAGACAGAGCTCTTCTGTTACTTCCTCTTCATCTCAGATCTTCAGAATTGTTTCTCTGAAAACTTTAAGATCTGTTTCCAGTTCTGACAAGCTGAAGAAAGAATAAACAAAAGGTCAAGTAATCCCCCATGGCACCAGTGCACAAAGGTAATCTCTAAATGAGTTTGCCAGCCAGCACCCTTGCCAGATGGAGTGGTCAGAGGAGACTTCCCTGAAGGGTTCTAAAAGCTCCTTCAAAACATTCTCTACAGGAAACACACTTAGCAGTGGAAGTGATCTGTCTGGGGACCAGTGAGACACAGACACACGTTAAAAAGGATCCAGATGTACTTTCTGGGTATATTTGTAAGTCAGGAAAAAAAAAAGCACTCGGTGAGCATGTAGCAAGTGCATATTTGCACTGCCATATCAGAGAGATTAATACCAATACCAATAACGAAGTATCAGTGACCTTAAAACGTAATATACATACAATAATTAAAGCATCGTTCCAAAGGTTCACATTGTGGGGAACGTTTTCACATTATTTTGTTCTCTTACGTATTATTTTGTTCTGTCAGATGCTATTAAAGAAGCATGACTGTACTTCTGACAACTGGCAGTATATTTCTCTTTTTCCCCATATCACTAGTTATTTCACATGCAAATTTTTACATTTACCAAAAAAAAACCCCACACGACCCAGCACTACAGTAATCTATTAAATTAATACGAGATACAATTTTTCTAACTTTTCAATGCTCATCATTTTCTATTGTTATCTTCAAGTCACTTCACAGCTTATTTACCTCTTGCCATTCTGCAGGAGAATGGGTAGTTTACTCCTATCCACAGATAAAAGCCTGGGGTCCACTAGAGCTTCCAGTGTCTCAAGGAGCTGAGGCTGCAAAGTGTTAAGTCTCCCTTGCAATTTGCTGATCTAGATAACAACATGATCCTTCATAAGAATTAAAACAATTCATTTAGAATGACTTGGGCAACTGACTCCTGTCTCTCAACACAGAATTTACAATAACTGGTAGTTAATACAACCTGCTTTCCAAAGCCTAAAAAATACTTGCTACAGGGATACCACTTGTAAGATAAAGCCAGTGTAAAATACAGTATTTAATAAAAAGTGAACTGAAACCCAGTGAGAACCACACCAATAAGGCTGATAAAGCTAAGACATTATTGTCTAGAAATGTTATAAATTAGCATTAGCAAGCACAGAGTTTTAATGATAGCTAGGAATAATTTTCTGACTCATGCTCAAGAGGCCAAAACCTCAGCCCTTCCATTTCAGCTACAGCACGTCTCTACAAAGAAACCCTGACTTGTCTTTTAGTTGTCCAAATGATGGTGAAGCCATCACATCCAATTAGCACTTTATTGGGAAGACAATAAAAACACGCATATACACAAAACCGTAAGAACTAAAGCAACAGAAGTCAAAACCAAAAAAGAACTCACACAGGAAGTGCAGAACACATATACAAATGCGTATGTGTAAGTACTAACACAAGAATGAAAGCATACTGTCCCTTGTATGAAACAACTTCTCCAAAAATTTAAATAAAAATGAGATAGCTCACCCAGTACTGCAGGATTGCTTCTATGGCTTGGAATTCAAAGGGCAGGGAAGATGTAACTAGCTGGCCTTCCCCAGCCAGCTGAGACGCCAGTTGAGTGAGGAGCCAGTGCTCCAGACTCAAACTACAATAATCTAGTATCAGAAGAAACTCTGGTGTTATGACAGCCTTCAAGAACTGAAAGAGAAAGTACATGTAAGGAGTCTGAAAAAGAACTCTCTGAAGATTTCTCCTAAGTTTGCAGCACAAGCAGTAACTTGGGCTTCGATAAAACCATTCTCCTAATGTCTTCTTTTCAGGCTGGAAAATAACAGAATCTTGGGTTAACTGCAAACAGGCTCAGATACAGCAATGAGAAGATGCTCCTCGTAAGCCTTTACTTGTGTG
This sequence comes from Loriotus luctuosus, assembly GCA_035582745.1. NCBI lineage: Eukaryota > Metazoa > Chordata > Aves > Passeriformes > Thraupidae > Loriotus > Loriotus luctuosus. The sequence goes on from JAWWEY010000407.1 coordinate 10,832, forward strand.
ACAATGTTAGTGATGTTTCTCCTGTGCTCAGCCAAGAAAATGGTCATTAATATGTACTGTTGGTAAACTCATACTCTGACCGCAAGGTAGAGCTGCAAAGACACAGCTGCATGAAAGCTTCTATTAGAAGAACTGTGCAAGAAAATCAAAGTGCAAGGATAAAACTGGGTTTACACTCAGCTAATAGGGAAACCATTACCTCCATCCTCAGGATGATGCTGTTGTTCCTAGTTGCAATGCTCATTACGTGCTGAAATCTTAGATCTCGAGCTTGAAGACCCAATTCCTGGTACAATTCCGTTTTCTTCTTTTCCATCATAAAAGAATGATAGACATAAATGAAGACATTTAGAGGACAAGCATGTATGTTCTGAGGTTACATTTCAGTGTCTTATTAAATTCCCCCTGACGCCCCAAAAAAAAAAAAACGTGCTATCTTTAGAAGAGTTTTCTTCCCACTGACTCCTCAATGTAAGCTATTTTCTACAAAGTTTGAAAGACTGTATCTTGAGTGGAAAAAGAAAAATTCTAGATATAAGGACATCCCCGAGACCCCCCGGGACACCCCGAAGCCCCTCGTGACCTCCCGAGACCCCCCGGGACCCCCCGAACCCCCTCGGGAACCCTCGGACATCGCCGAGACCACCCGAACATTCCCCGTGACCCTCTGAAGCTCCTCGGGACCCCTCGGACATCCCTGGGACCCCCCGGACTCCCTCGAGACCCCTCGGACAGACTCGAAGCCCCTCGGGACCCCTCGGCCATCCCCAGTACCCCCAAACACCCTCGGGACTTCTCGGCCATTCCCGGGAACCCCCGAACCCTCCCAATTACCCTCCAAATCCCCTCCAAACTCCTCGGACATCCCCGGGACCCCCCGAACACCCTCGGACACCTCTGGACCCGCCTCGGGACCCCTCGGACCTCCCCGAACCCTCCCCGGGG
>JAWWEY010000408.1:0-11675 GCA_035582745.1 Loriotus luctuosus
GTTTTCCAGTTGTTCAGTAACTGAGGGATCTCAAAGCTTGCTTTCATTTCAATCTCACTTAGAGTTTCCATATTCTCGAATTTTTTTGCCAGGCAATCATATTGATAAGGTTTTCCTGTTTCACCTTCCCCAACACAGAGCAAAGCCCAACTCCCAGCTGGGGCTGGCTGGGATGGAGCTGAGCTGTGCCTGGCGCTCCCAGGGGATGGATGGGCAGAGGGTGAAGGGTCCTGACCAAACTGGGAATTCTCTGCCTGTGGAATTGCAGGAGCTGAGAGGGCTGGAGGTCTGGTCCTGAAAAAAACAGGAATTTAATGCCTATGGCGTTACAGAAATTTCCTGTGAAATCTCCAAGCACCCACTGGATCAGGAAGGGAGAGAAGTGGGGCTGAAGAGAAATGCTGGGAGGACCCATCCTGCTCTCAGGAATTCCAGGAGCACCTTCCATGATACTGCACTCTCTGGGGGACTGATCCTGCTTCCAGGAATTCCTGGGGCGTCTTCTGTGATGCAGCATTTTCTGGGAGGGCCCATCCTGCTCCTCCTAGGAATTCCAGGAGCATCTCCCATTCTCCTGGATTTTCTGGGATGACCCATCCTGCTCCCAGGAATTCCAGGAGCATCTCCCATGATTCTGCACTTTCTGGGATGACCCATCTTGCTCCCAAGAATTCCAGAACCATCTCCTATGGTCCTGCATTTTCTAAGAGGATCCATCCTGCTCCCAGGAATTCCTGGGCCATCTCCCACCACGCTGCATTTTCTGGGAGCTTCCACCCTGATTCCAGGAATTCCAGGAGCATCTCTGACCATCCTGAGAGGACTCATCCTGATGGGTCCAGGAGCATCTCCCACCACACCAGCTCCTGCTGCTGCCTGGAAAATCCCTTCAGGGTTTTTTTTCCCAGAGGTTTTCCAAATCTCCACTGCAGATCTCAACTTCCCCACACCAGGATAATCCAAATTTCACCAAGTGATTGGAACCAACGTGGGGGAGGAGCTCTGGATCCCCCAGGACTCATCCCCAGAATTTCGGGGAAGAGAAAGAGAGGGCCAGGGCTGAACCCCAGGAGGCTGAACCCCAGAAATCTGACCCAGAGATCATTTTCTGATTAAATTCTGTGAAGGATTTAATAAAATTCCAGCTTTAAATTGCTCCTGGTTCATCACAAATACCTCTGTGACAGATCCAAGCGATCTTCAATTATTTTACCAAAACCTTGAGTCTTTACCAAAATATTGTCCCAAAAACTTGGGCTTTTACCAAATTATTTTCTAAAAAAACTTGGGCTTTTACCAAATTATAAGCCCAAAGTTTGAGTTTCTACCACATCACTCAAACACAGGAATCTCACCTGAAATGTGGGAAAAGCAGGAATAAAACCGCAGTTCTGGCTGGCAAAGGATTTCCAGCTTGGATCTCTCCTCTGGTCCCAAAGTCTCCTTGGAAGTGCAGGAATTAATTTCCTGGAGAATGAGCTCTAAATTATCATTTTTGATTTTTTTTCTCTGGTTTTTGGGATTGTTGTGCTTTGTTAGCACAACCCCAGGATTTTGTCCCACAGAACGTGGGCAGGAATTCCCTTCCCTGCCCTTTCATTCATCCCAAATTCAGAGCAGGAACTTAATTAACACCACGGTTCTGAGCAGAACAAAAAACCACAAAAACTTTCATTTTAAAAATTGATTTTATCTCCTTCCTGATGCTTCTTAGCTGTTGGAAAGCTCAGTATAAATTAATTTACGCTACATTTGGGAGTTTTTGCTGCCTAGAGAACACAAAATACTCTCCAAGTGTTGTCAGTGATTATAACCCATATTCTCTGAGTCAGAAATTCTATTTGAAGCCCCAATGTATTTATTTATTTTTCTGCTCTTATTATTCTAAAAATCATAGAACAGCTTCAATTTGCTGTTTAATAATTTTTGAGAATCTGTCTTCAGGCTGAAATGGGAATTTGGTTGGATTTATATTTTAAAAAAACATTTTTTTTGCTTGCCATTAAACTAAAAAACTCAAATATGCTGTAAAGACACAAAGAGTGAATTATCCCAGCACATTTTGTGTATAAAACCGAGCACCTCCACCACGAGGTGCAATAAATGGAGTTTGTAAGCTGAAACTTCCAGTCCAACATCTGATTTTTCAGTGCATTTATGTGCCTCGAGATGCCTGTAAAGCTCCTCATGGGAGATTTAAAAATACCTCAGAAATTTAGATATCAAAGCACCGTGGAAATGAGGAGTTAAGGTCCTGATTCAACAGGAATTTTCAAAGATTTTTAGGTGAAAAAATGGCTTTGAAGGTTTAAATCCGAGGCCTGCGAGGTGGCAGAGCCCGTCCCTCCCCGCGTGTTTTCAATTCTGGCTGGAACAAACTCTCCTGGGTTTGGAATTCTTCTCCCTGTGCTCAGCTTTGCATGGACAAATCCAAACAAAACAAACAAAAAAATAAACTCCCCAAATATTCAATTGAAAACGAGTGGCAGAACGTTTGGAGAACGGGCTTTGGAAAAACAAAATGGAAATAAAAGAAGGGTTTTCTTCATTTACCGGGACAAAGATTTAATCAGCTATGCAAATATCAGGGAATCATGGGATGATGGGTTGGGGAGGACCGTAAATTCCATTTATTCCACCCCAGGGGCATCTTCCATCATCCCAGATTGTCCAGCCTGGCCTTGGACACTTCCAGGGATCCAGGGGCAGCCACAGCTGCTCTGGGAATTCCATCCCCACCCTCCCAGGGAACAATTCCCAATTCCCAAAATCCCACCTATCCCTGCTCTCTCCTGGTTTAAATTCTGTGTATTCCAGCAGCGGGTCTAAGCTGCTGCCAGTGCTGCAGATAACTCTTATCATTTAAAAAAAACCCTTTAAAATCCTTCAGCCTCAGACAGGTCCCGTTCTCAGAGCCTCCCACTGCATTTCTTTAAAAAAATTATTCAAAGGCTGACTTGAAAGAGAATTCCAAAATTTCCAATTAAACAGCGGGCCCCCAGCAGTAATTTTTGCATTTAATTATTTCTATTTCAGTATTTTTCAGTCTCACTGAAAGCCCCAAATGTTTATGGGAAGTTTTGGGGGTTTTTTTCCACATATCTGAAACAGCTGCAGGGCTCCCAACTTCACACATCTTCCGTGGCTTCCTGAGGCGTTCCTGGGGATTTCTGCTCCCATTCCCAATGGATGTCACAAGGATGGGAGATGGGAAAAGCTGCTCAGGGAGTGTCAAGGAATGATTTGGGCAGGGTGAGGCTGGGAGAGGCAATTCCAGAGGTAATTCCAGCCGGGAAGAGAATCCTGGACATTGTGTGAGGCAGAGCCAAGAAGAACCTTCCAGAGGGGAAATCTGAGATGAGGGAATCGTCCTGAGCCTGGGGTTTCAGCTCCTGGCTGGGAATAGAATCCAGGATATCCCAAGAGGCAGAGCCAACAGAAACCTTCCACAGGGGAAATGCAAAAATCAGGAATCATCCCCTGCACTGGGGTTTCATGTCCAGGAAATTTCTTGGCTGTTCCTCTTCCCGATGGATGTCACAAGGATGACAGACAGGAAAAGTTCCTAAGGGAGATGTCCAGGAATGGTTTGGGCAGGGTGGGGCTGGGAGAGGCAATTCCAGCGGTAATTCCAGCTGGGAAGAGAATCCTGGACATCCCAAGGGGCAGAGCCAAGAGGAACCTTGCAGAGGGGAAATTTAGGATGAGGGAATCATCCTGAGCCTGAGGTTTCAGCTCCTGGCTGGGAAGAGAATCCTGGACATCCCAAGGGGCAGAGCCAAGAGGAACCTTCCCAAGGGGAAATTTGGGGTGAGGGAATCATCCCTGTCCTGGGGTTTCAGCTCCCAGCCCGGGAGCAGCAGCCTGGAGCCCTAAATCAGCGATTCCCCCCCGGCCCCGCATCCATCGGAGCCTGTTCCCAACAAACCGAGCGGGAGCGGAGGGAATGAGCCTGGAGCTCTGGCTCACAGCCAGACTTGCCACTTTTCCCCTAACGAGACAGGCAGTTGACTCGAAATTGGCATAAAAATACCTAGATTTGCATAAATCCCGGGGCAGGCCACGCTCGCTGGGCTCATTCCTTCCCTTCAGAAACCTCCTCCTCCTGTGCAGAGCTGGGAATAAATCCCAGATAACCCCTGACATTCCAACGGGAGCTTCGACTTTCCACGAGGAGAACAAAGAGGGAGGAAGGAGGAGGCCCCCGAGCTCCATTTTTGGCCGTTATTAACCAAAATCAAAAGGAGCAGCAGAAAATCTGACCCCAAACTGGCACTGGGAGCCTGAATGGGGCTGATGGGATGAGATTGCAATCTTGGATTCCCAATTTTTTGCTGGGAATGTTCTGGGGGCTCCAGGACCTTGTGCATCAGCCTGGAAATTTGGTAGGGACAAAACGAGAATTTTGGTAGGGACAAAACAGGAACAGATGTCTCAGGAGAGGGAAGGGGAGGGGGAGGGATCTGTTCGGACTTGTGAGAGCAAAGCAAGCAAAGTTATGCAAATCACAAATCACTGCTCCCTTCCAGACAAAAACTCCCTCCCGAGGTTTGGGCCGAGGGATGGAGGGAAACAAAGGGTTCCCGTGGATTTGGGGATCAACCCGGAGGGGAGGCCAGCAGGAGCTTTGGCTGGGGTCACATGGGGCACACCCCCCTCCTCTCATCCCAGCCAGGGCTTCCCTGGGATTTGGGATTTGGGAACGTCCTGGACGGGCCACGACATCCACAGAGGGATTGAGTGTGGGGCAAGGAATGAACCTTCAGCTTCTGGTTAAATTATCACAGTGATTGCTCCATAAACACAGTAAACGGTTTTCCACAGCAGGGAAAACCCAACGCCCAAGAAAAACCAATGCCTGGGAAAACCCAACATCCAGGAAAACTCAGCACTCAGGAAAACCCAAAACCCAGAAAAACCTAACGCCCAGGAAAACAAACACATAGGGAAACTAAATATCCAGGAAAACCCAAAACCCAGGAAAACCCAGTTCTCAGAAAAACACAACATCTGGGAAAACCAAACATCCAGCAAAACCCAAAATCCAGGAAAACCCAGTTCTCAGGAAAACACAATACCCAGGAAAACCCAATGCCCAGGAACAGCCAAAATTCAGAAAAACCCAAGGCCCAGGAGAACCCAACACTCAGGAAGACTCAATATCCAGGAAAACCCAACATCCAGGAAAACCCAATAATCAGGAAAACACAATGCCCAGGAAAACCAAACATACAGGAAAACCCAATGCCCAGGAAAACCCAATAATCACGAAAACCCAACACCCAGGAAAACCAAACATTCATAAAAACCCAAATTCCAGGAAAACCCAATAGTCAGAAAAACCCAATGCCTAGGAAAAGCAAATATCCAGGAAAACCCAAAACCCAGGAAAACACAACGCCTGGGAAAACCAAACATCCAGGAAAACCAGACATCCAGGAAAACCCAATGCCCATGAAAATCCAACACCCAGGAAATCCCAAAACACAGGAAAACCAAACATCCAGGAAAACCAAACATCCAGGAAAACCCAATGCCCAGGAACATCCAATATGCAGGAAAACCCAAATCCCAGGAAAACTCAATACTCAGGAAAACCAAACACCTAGGAAAACCAAATAACCAGGAAAACCCAAAACTCCGGAAAACCCAAGGCTCAGGAAAACCCAACATCCAGAAAAACCCAAAACCCATGAAAACCAAACATCCTGGAAAACCCAACACACAGAAAAACCCAATGCCCAGGAAAACCCGACATCCAGGAAAACCCAAATCCCAGGAAAACCCAATGCCGAGGAAAACCCAAATCCCAGGAAAACCCAACATCCGGGAACCCAGTGCCCAGCAGGGCCTGGCTCAGGGCCAGATCCCTCCCTGGCATTCCCAGAAATGTTTCCTCTGGGAATGAATGCCTTGTGGGTGTGCCAGGGATGCCCGAGATGTGCCAAAGGCTGAGCCCTGCCCTGTGCAAGGGACAGAGCAATTCCCAGGGGATTTTGAGCAAAGTGGGTTTTAAATGCCAGCCTAAAACCCTGAAGGGAACAAACTGGAATATCCAGAGGGGTTTTTCCTACTCAGAAAATCCTGAATTCAGCAGAGAAGCTTCAATTTCCATCCTGCCATCACCACACCAGGAGATTTAAACTCCCTGTCCCATCCCTAGATGAGCACAAAGCCAATTTTAAAAAAGAGATTTAATACTGGAATTGATGTAAAAATGTTTAGAGGTGCATAAAGACATACAAAAAAGAGATAATACTGGAATTAATGTGGAAATGTTTAGATGTGCATAGAGACATTAAAAAAAAGAGAACTAATACTGGAATAAGTGCAAAAATGTTTAGCAGTGCACAAAGACATAGAAAAAAAAGAAATTTAATACTGGAATTAATACAAAAATGGTTAGAGGTGTGCAAAGGTATAAAAAATTATATTTAATACTGGAATTAATGTAAAAATGCTTACAGGTACACAAAGACATACCCAAAAAAAGAGATTTAACACTGGAATTAATGCAAAAATGTTTAGAGGTGCACGAAGACAGGAAAAAAGATATTTAAGACTGGAATAAATGTAAAAATATTTAGATGTGCATAAAGACATTGAGAAAGAAAGAGACCTAATGCTGGAATAAATGCAAAAATGTTTACAGGTTCACAAAGACATACAAAAAAAAGAGAGATTTAACACTGCAATCAATGTAAAAAATGTGCACAGGTACACAAAGACATAGGGGGAAAAATATTTAATACTGGAATTAATGCAAAAATGTTTAGAGTGCACAAAGACATACCAAAAAAAAAGATATTTAATACTGGAATTAATGCAAAAGTGTTTAGAGTGCACAAAGACATACCAAAAAAAAAAGATATTTAATACTGGAATTAATGTAAAAATGTTTAGCGGTGCACAAAGACATTTTAAACAAAGCTACTTAATGCTGGAATTAGAATAAAAAAATAAAAATATCCTTTAAAAATTAATATAAAAGCAAAAGCCACTCCTGCCAGCGCCTGCTGCACCCGCGGGGCTGAGCGCGGACCCTGCGCTCTGCACCGGGAGCTCCGGAGGCTCCGGGAATTCTGGCGCCGCTTCCCCGGAGTCATCCCAGGACACGCGGGCTGCGCTGCGGCGGCGCAGGGGTTAAAGGAACCCTCCCGCTCCGCCGCCATCTGATGTGCGCGCATTCCAAGTGCTAATTATGCCTCACAAAGCAGCACAAAGCCCTGCATGATACAGGCGAGGACTTCAGCGCTGCCAGCACAGCTTATTTGGGATTTTTTTTCTTTTTTCCCCCTTTTTTTTCCTTTTTTTTTTTTTTTTTTTTTTGGGTTAAAATAGTCAAAGCCTACCCGGATATTTGCAGGCAGGCAGAGCTCCTAAACTCGTGGAAATCTGAATTAAGAGCAATTTCTTCAGAGAGATTTGGTGTTCTGGGCTGGCAGGGAAATTTAACCAACCGTGGCTCACCTGGAAAAGGAGATGGATGAAGCCAAAGCCAAAAATCAGGAGAGAGAAAAAGCAATTTGAAAGGATCAGAGGAAGGAGTTTGGTGGCTGAACAGCAAAATTTTCCCCAGCAAAGGGGAAACCAGGGAGAGGGGGCACAGCTGGGACAACTCCTGCTCCTCCAACCTTTCCAGAATAAAATTCCAGATGTGGGGAAAGGGAAAAATTGGAGTGGAGGATGGCAAATAATGAGATGTAGAGTGAGGACAGCTGGGAGCAGCAGCTGAGGGAGGTGGCAGCCCTGGCACCGAGGGGGTGAGGCAGAGAGGGGCTGGAGAAGGGAAATTCCCAGATGGATGCTCCCAAATTTCTGAATTTACCTGGATGTGCCCAAATTTTTATATTTACCTAGACATGCTCAAATTTCTGTATTTATCTGGAGCTGCCCAAATTTCTGTATTTACCTGGATGTGCCCAAATTATTATATTTACCTGGATGTGCATAAATTTCTGTATTTACCTGGAACTGCCCAAATTTTTGCATGTATCTGGACATGCCCAAATTTCTGTATTTATCTGGAACTGCCCAAAGTTTTGTATTTACCTGGATGCACCCAAATTTCTGTATTTACCTGGAACTGCCCAAATTTCTCTACTTACCCAGACATGTCCAAATTTTTGTATTTACCTCGATGTACTCAAATTTCTGTTTTTATCTGGATGTGCCCGAATTTCTGCATGTACCTGGAACTGCCCAAATTTCTGTATTTACATGGAACTGCCCAGATTTCTGTCTTTACCTGGACATGCCCAAATTTTTTTATTTACCTGGATGTGCCCAAATTTCTGTATTTACCCAGATGCAGCCAAATTTCTGCATTTACCTGAGCATGTCCAAATTTCTGCATTTACCTGGAAGTGCTTATATTTTTGTATTTACCTAGATGTACCCAAATTTCTGTACTCACCTGGACATGCCCAAATTTTTATATTTACCTGGATGTGTCCAAATTTCTGTATTTACTTGGAAGTGCCCAAATGTTTGCATTTATCTGGATGTGCTCAAATTTCTGTATTTATCTGGAACTGCCCAAAGTTTTGTATTTACCTGGATGCACTCAAATTTCTGTATTTACATGGATGCACCTAAATTTCTCTATTTACCCAGACATGTCCAAATTTTTATATTTATCTGGATGTGCTCAAATTTCTGTGTTTATCTGGATGCGTCCAAATTTCTGCATTTACCTGGATGTGCCCAAATTTTTTTAATTACCTGGATGCACCCAAATTTCTGTATTTAGCTTGACATACCCAAATTTCTGCATTTACCTGGAACTGCCCAAATTTTTGTATTTACTTGGATGTGCCCAAATTCCTGTATTTACCTAGATGCAGCCAAATTTCTGCATTTACCTGAGCATGTCCAAATTTCTGTATTTATTTGGAACTGCCCAAATTTTTGCATTTATCTGGATGTGTCCAAATTTCTGTATTTACCTGGAACTGCCCAAATTTCTATATTTACCTACCCAATTCCAGCAGCTCACAGTGCCAAATTCAAGCAGTGGCCAAGCATGCTTTAATTATAACATATTTTGGCTTTTGGTTTTTTTTTTTTTTTGTTTTGGTGGGGGTTTGGGGGTTTTGGGGGGGTTTTGGAGGGTTTTTTTTGTGTTTTTTTTTTTGGGGGGGATTGGGGTTTTTTGGTTTTTTTTGGTTTGGTTTGGTTTGGTTTTTTGTTTTTGTTTTTTGGGGAGAGTTCTTTTGTAAATTTTTGGGGTTTTTTTGGTTTTTTGAGTCTGCATTTTTATATTTATTCAAGGAATAAATATACCTGGATATCCAGGAGGAGAAGCTCGAAGTCCCTGAGTTTCTTCTGGTTTTTGCTGCCTGGAATTGCAGGAGTGGGGAGCCCAAGGTTCTGTCGTGCCCTGACATGTGGTGGGATCACAGGGGCTGGGAAGTGCCTTCAACAGAGCTGAAAACAGACTTAAAATGTGGTTTATAAAAGGTGAAAACAGAGTTAAAACGTGGTTTGTAAGAGGTGAAAAGCAGGGTTAAAATGTGGGTTTGTAACAGGTGAAAGGCAGGGTTAAATATGGATTTGTAAGGTGAGAAGAGCATTAAAATATGGATTTTTAAGAGGTGAAAAGCAGAGTTAAAATATGGGATTATAACAGGTGAAAGCAGATTTAAAATGTGGGTTTGTAAGAGGTGAAAATCGGAGTTAAATGTGGATTTGTAAGAGGTGAAAGCAGAGTTAAAATATGGGATTATAACAGGTGAAATGTGGGTTGAAATATGGATTTTTAAGAGGTGAAAAGCAGAGTTAAACGTGAGTCTATAAAAGGTGAAAATCAGAGTTAAATGTGGATTGTAACAGGTGAAAGCAGAGTTAAATTACGGATTTTCAAGAGCTGAAAAGGAGAGTTAAAATGTGGGTTTATAAGGTGAAATGTGGGGTTAGAATGTGGATTTTTGTCTGTTTGCTTCGTGAACAGCTGAACGTTCTAAGTAGCAAAATTTTCAATGCAAATGAGGATTTTTCCAATCCCAATTCTCTTCCAGGTGGAACCGACCCCAAACCAGGTGTGCAAACCCTGGGGAATTGTTTGTGCATGGAGCAGGCTCAAAAGGAGGGAAAAACAAAGTTTGGGGGGTGGGAGGGCAAATCCTGCCCCAAAAATGATCCAAAAATCATTCCCGAAAGGTGGGAAAGGCCAGGAGTGTGAAACCGGCATGGAATTCCTCAGTAAAGGAATTTTTCCTGAATCCTGGGAGAAGAGGGTGACCCCAAAACTTCCTGCCTCTGGAAAAACAACATTGCTAAAGCAGAAAATCCCTTCCAGAGCAAAACCAGCAACACTGAGAGGCAGAAATTCAGATTTTGGGCTGATTTTGGGATGAGGGAAAGAGAGGCAGGGAAATTTCAGGAAAACTCAGAGCTTATTCACACTGTTTGTACAGACAGGAATAAAAATAATAAATCACTGTGACAATTGTTATTTTATGTTGCATGGACAACCAAAGTATTTCTATTTGTGCTTTAATATTGGTATAAATGTTATATTTAATAATATTAAATATATTTAATAGTTGTATAAATGTTTAATTTAATATTGGTATAAATGCTGTATTTAATACTGGTGTAATTAAAATTGGTATAATTGGTGTAACCAATATTGGTGTAAAAATGTAATTAATATTTGTCTAAATGTTATATTTAATATTTTTGTAAATGTATTTCGTGGTATAATTAATATTGGTATAAAAGTTATAATTAATATTAGTGTGTTATATTTAATATTGATGTGCTATAGTTGATATAAACTTTGTATTTCATATTGGTATAAATGTTCTATTTAATACTGGTGTGTTATATTTAATATTGATATAAATGTTTTGTTTCATATCGGTGTGTTAAATTTAATATTGATGTAAATATATTTCCTGTTGGGATAAATGGTATAATTAATATTGGCAATAATAATATTAATAAATGTAATAGTTAATATTTGTGTAACTGTTATATTTAATATTGGTACAAATATAATCTTTAATACTGTGTAAGTGGTATAGTTTATATTGGAATAAAAGTAATATTTAATATTGGCATAAATTTTATATTTAATATTTGTGTGTTATATTTAATATTGGTGTAAATGTATTTCATGTTGGGATAAATGGTATAATTAATATTGGTATCAGCGTTTTATTTAATATTTGTGTAACTGTTATATTTAATATTGGTACAAATATAATATTTATTTTGTGTAAATGGTACAATTAATATTGGCATAAATGTTATATTCAATAATGGTATGTTATACTAAACAAAATAAAATAAAATAAAATAAAATAATATAAAATAAAATAAAAATGATTTGGGGTTTTCTGCTGTCTGGGAGACCTGAAATGATCAGAATTCCCATTTTCCAGCCCTTCCCACCATGGGCCAGCCCCTGAAGGTCAGGATGGAGATGTTCTTGTGGGGTGACCTCAGGATGATCTTCCCTACAAATAAGGATCCAACCAGACCCTGCTTGATCATCTTCATTTATTGCCTTTTCTTCCCAAAATGCTTTTAAATGAGGAACTGTTAATTAATATTTGTATTTCCCTTCTTCTGGCCATGCAGGCTCACACTAAAATCCTCAAGGACTCCTTTCTCTTCTCTTCTCTTCTCTTCTCTTCTCTTCTCTTCTCTTCTCTTCTCTTCTCTTC
>JAWWEY010000409.1:0-11639 GCA_035582745.1 Loriotus luctuosus
TGAAGGGACACAGGGGAGCTGGAGAGGGACCCTGCAACAGCAACTGGAGGGACAGGACACAGGGAATGGGTTCAAACTGACAGAGGGGAAATTCAGATGGGATATTTGGAAAGAATTGTTCCTTGGCAGGGTGGGCAGGCCCTGGTACAGGATGCCCAGAGCAGCTGGGGCTGCCCCTGGACCCCTGGCAGTGCCCAAGGCCAGGCTGGACAGGGCTTGGATCACCCTGGGACAGTGGAAGGTGTCAAGGGACATGGCAAGGTGTCCCCTGCCATGGCAGGGGATGGGATTAGCTGAGTTTAAAATTCCCTCCCAACCTAAACCAGTCTGGAACTGTGTGTGGGGAACTCCCTGGTACTGAGTGCTTTAGAGGCCAGAAATTGAAAGTGCTTCAAGAAGTTTATGAGCCGTAGATCCCTTGGGGGCTGAGATCCACTGTGGCAGGAGTGTGACCCCCAGGCTCGGGATTGCTGCTTAAGGAGCTGCCAGAAGGAGCTTCCCAGGGAATTCCTTCCATGCCTGATGTGTTTCCCAGTGTCACACCCAATCACCTGCCAGGCAGGAATGGGGCTCCACGGACGTCCCTGCAGCTCTGTGAGGTCTGCTGCTCCTGCAGTATCATTTTCTCCAGAAATGAATAGCAGGGAGAAGAGTTTCCTTCAGAACAATCTCATTTAATCAGTGGAAAGTTCTCCAAAATACGTTTCTATCACAAAGGTTGATATTTGCTGATTTTTTTTCCTCTCTTTGCACAGCTGGTTTGTCTCTTAATTTAAATACATAACTTAGCTCTCTTGTCCTCTGATAGAAGTTTTTGAGTTAAATATGTCAGGTAATCACCACAAAAACTGGGAAGTTGATTTTGTATTTAGGCAAAATAAATGGTGTACTGTGAAAGGATTTTACTGCATCAGGAGCTCTGTGTTCTCACAGGGGATGGAAGTCTCCAGCTGCCTGCCATAAAAAAGTACCAAAGGACCTATGGTTTCAGCATTTATTACTAAGCTTAGACACCAATCATCTGCCATTTAATTGTTGCTGCCTAATTAACCACTTTCTCATTTTCTTTTGAAGCAACAGCAGTTGCTGAGACCTTCTCTTCTCAGACCAGAGGTATAACCATTTTTCATTTCTTAATTGTTCTGTAAGCTTTGAAATGGTTTTTACATCATTTTGTAATAAGAAGTTGTCTGTCTCAGGTAATTTTTCCCCCTGGCTCTTAGATAAAAAGCAAAGTTCTGGCATTGTGAGCCCAGTTATGTTATTTTAATTAAATACCTTAAATTTACTGCACTTTGGTTCTTCCAAGGCTGGGTTGGGTGGGGCTTGGAGCAGCCTGGGATGGTGGAAGGTGGGAATGGATGGGCTTTAAGGTCTCTTCCAAACCACTCTGGGATCTGTGATTTTCCCCATGAGCATCTTTCAGTAGCTCCCACTGGCTTCATCCCACAGTTTCAGATTTCCCAGCAGAATCATTCCATTGCTCTCCAACTGCTGATATTTTGCTGGTGCCAGTCAGCTGCTGATGGATTACTGCAGCTGGAGCTGAGCTGAGCAGTTGGTGCTGGAAGCTTTAGCACCTTGCTGTGCAGTGCAATTGCAAATCTTTCCATTTCAAATCTTTTAGGCCCAAAATTGTTTCCAGAATAAACAATAAGAGCAAATGGGAGACATTGGTATTTTTGTGCTACAGGATGGGGGTCATTTCTGCAGTCAGAAGTAATTACATAATAAAGAATAATAAAATCAGTAATTACATTTGGGCCTTTTTCACACTGTTTGCATTCAATCAGTGTTTCTCTTTTCCAGGAGTTGAGTATGGAGTCTGGAATTGATCCAGGGCAGGAATACTATGGCCAGGATTACTACAGTTATGAGCACGGGTATAGTTCCATTTTTCTTCTTTATTTCTGAAAGTGCTGCTTTTCCAGGCTGGTGATGTTTATTATTCCAGCAGTTAATCGTGGGACTTCCCTTCACCTAAGGATTACTTTAATCTTTGTGTCCACAAAGGCGTGAACCAACAACAAAACTCTTTTCAGAGGTTAAGGGGGTATGTGATAACTCCCTGCTTCTTCAGGGATGTCATTATTCCACTTACAGAGTGCACATCCTGTCCCTCATGCTGGGTTTATACCCTTAGTGTGTGTATTTCTGCTTCTGGGAGATTAATTTCCATCACCTCCTCCCCTCCTGTGTTCAGGGATTAATCCTTTCTTCTCCCACTTTCCAGCCAGCTGCTGGCCTTTTAAATTTCCCTCAAAAAACCCCATCCTGTCTAGTGGCCTTTTAAATTTCCTTCAAGAAACTCCATCCTGCTTTGCAGCCTTTTAAATTTCCCTCAAAAAATCCCATCCTGCCTTGTGGCATTTAAATTTCCCTCAAGAAACCCCATCCTGCCTTGTTCTAATAAATCCCACTGGACTGCAGCTCTTCAGGAATTACTGCTGGCGTTTCCCAGAACCGATCCTAGGGAAGCTGCTCTTTCATTCCATGATTATTAAGAAAGATCCCCCAAAAATTCAGGTGAATTGAAGGAAGCTTGTTGTCCTTAGAGAGGTTTTGACTGATCCAGCAGACCCCAAAATTCAGGTTACCCTGAGGGGCTTGTGGCTGTTGGAGCGGAAGGATATCTGGGGTTTGGTTGCCGCTAAGGAAGAAAAGGAGGGAGTAAAACAAGGAAAGCTGTTCCTATCACTCTGGAATGTGAACAAGTGCAGTGCTGGCAGTGTGGTGAGAGGTGTGAGCACATTTGGGCTGTCCTGAGGAGCCTGTGGTGTCCCTGGCAGGTACGAGCTGCCGCAGTACGGGAGCCGCCGGCGCCTGCTGTCCCCGTCGGGAATGTACGACGAGTACGGCGAGGTGGTGGTGGAGAGCGACGGTGGCTACTACTACAGTCCCCACGGGCCAGCAGCTGAGGAGGTAAGGAACCAGCTCTGGAGGGATCATTCTGTCTCTTTAAGAGCTTGAAGGGCCACCAAACCTCATCAGTTGTATGCTGGAATTGATTGGAATTGGGTTTTGTATAGACCAGCGCTAAGCGTTGTTGGCCCCGTAAAGTTTGTCAGCATTAAATTCCTTTTGTTTTCCAGGTACAAAAAAGAATTGCTGAGTTTCTGTTAGTATCCACATCTGGTTTTAGTTCTAAAAAAAAAAATCCAGTTAGATAATTCCATTCTATATCATCACCAAATAAATATTCCGGTATTTGTAGGGGCTGACAAAGAAGCTGGAGGAGGACTCTTCAGCAGGAACTGGGGTGATGGGAGAAGAAGAAGAATGGCTAAAGACTGAAAAAGGGAAAATTTAGCTTGGATATTGGGAGGGAATTGTTCCCTGGCAGGGTGGGCAGGCCCTGGCACAGGGTGCCCAGAGAAGCTGGGGCTGCCCCTGGATCCCTGGAGTGTCCAAGGCCAGGTTGGATGGGGCTTGGAGGAACCTGGGATATTGGAAAGTGTCCCTGCCCATGGCAGGGGGTGCCACTGGATAGGCTTCAAGGTCCCTTCCAAATAAAAGCACTCCTGGACTCTAAAAGTCTATTACTAATATTCTTCCTATAAATTATGACTTTGCTCTGAGAAAAGCAATACCTAAACTCATTTGTCATACAGTTCACAATAAAATCTAAAAAAAAAAATTTAAATCTCAGTGGCAATCAGAAGAAAGTCAATGTAAACATTTCTTTTGAGAAAAAAAGTCCAATTGTCATAAATGCCTGATCTTAATCCGTTATTAAATGAGAAGACAGAACATTTCAGTGTTTTCCCCATTGCAGAATAAGGTAGTTGTGCATTTCCAGCCTATTCTAGAACTTTCTGAAACTCTAAAATTCCCAAACATCTCCCATAACTTTGGTAAGAAAACTGGTCTAAAACAGGTAAGTTCATTTTGATGCTGAGAAATAAATGTTGCACCTTCTCCTACCCTGTTTTAAGGTACAGGTTTTCACAGTAACTCTCTTTCAAGTGATAATCAATTAATTTTCATAATTTTCAGGGCATGAGTCCAGTCAGAGGCCCTCCCAGCAGAGGTATAAGCCAGGCAGCAGGGCCTCAAATGGAAGGGAGACCTGTAGGTGTTGGGATGGACCTCAGCCGTGGTCCTGGAAGAGGATTTAGGAGCAGCCAGGGAAAAAGGAGGCTAAAGGGAGCGATGCATATAAGTCGTGTGGCAGTCAGTGCCCACAAACCAGGAAGAGCTGAGTCTGCCCATTCCCGGTGGAAGAAAGCAAAGATATTCCCAATGATCCTGCAGAAAGTGAAAGGTAGGAAAGATTCCAGCTATGCCAAGCTGCTCTCAGCTCGCCAAGCGGACGGGGACAAACCCATGATGATCAGGGGAAGCTACTTCCAGAAATCCACGGATGCCAGGCCCTCCATGAGAAAACTAAACCACGTGTTGAAGCGCATCAGTGTCTCCAAGAAATTCCAGGAGGGCCTTGGCAAGGATTTGGCACGTGGAGAGGAAGGGTCTGAAAGGGATGAAGCCAAGTCGGGAGTTTCAATTAGCATCACGGCAGAGAGCGAGCAGGAGGACAGTGACCATGAGAGGAGGAGGAAGAGGAGGAGGAGGCGCACCTCGGATGAGTCCTCTGAGAAGAGCAGCAGCTCTGAGTCAGAAGACAAAGACTACTTGAAAATAACCCTGGATCAGGATGAGGCCACGGAAAGCACCGTGGACTCGGATGAGGAAACTGGGGATGTGGGGGATTCCGATGAGGAGTCTGAATCCAGCTCCGGCAGCGAGTCAGGGGAGGACTCATCGGAAGAGGATGATGATGAGGAAGAGTCTGAAAGCGATGAGGATGGCAGCTCATCCACACGGAGCTCCTACAGCAGGTCAGGGACCAGTGAGTCCGGCAGCAGGAGAAGCACGGAAATGTCCAGTGTGAAAAGCAGGGCAGGCAGCTCCCGTGGCAAACGCTCCAGCCAGAAATCCGTGAGCTCCACTGCCTCGGGTAGTGACAGGGACACGAGCTACAAGAAAACCTCGGGATCCAGCTACAAGAGCAAAACCTCCTCTGCCAGTGTGGAAATAGAGGACACCATAGAAGAGGTGTCAGAAGAAGAGGAAGAGGCAGAGGAGACAGCAGGTAGCTCAAACAAGGCGGTTTCTAAAACTGCCACCGCAAAAGCTGCTGCTGCTGGAGGGGGCAAGGGAGCACAATCAGCTGCTCCTGGTGAGGACAGCGAGGAGGAAAGTGAAGAAGAGGCTGATCCAGAGGACAGTGACAGGGAGGACACTGCCAGTAAGAATGAATCTTCATGCCTAGACAGTGAAATCAGTGCTACTTCCAAAGGTACCACAGGGACAAAAAGCTCGGGTAGCGCCACGTCCGGGAAAACTGCCACGTCCCCTGAGACTGAGACTCAGAGCTCTGACACCAACAGGAAAGGAATGAAAACAAGGAAAAAGGTGTCCCAGGAAAGCAGCCAGTCCCAGCCAGAGGAGGCCCTGGGTACTGGAGTTACAGAGTCGGAGGCCACGGGTGATTCCACCTCCTTTTAAAGAGGAGTGACAGTAGGTGATGGTTTGCAGTGAGGAGTGGCTTTGTTTGCTGTGCCTTCTGTGTGGTCTTTCCTAAGCAATGCTGACAGGCTGGAGACAGCCAAAAGGAAAGGGCAAAGTGTATTGATCCAGCATTTCACTGTCCTTGGGAGAGAACTGTGGAAAACCAAACTAATTCCAGACCTGTGGATATATATATAAAAATATATATACATATATATACACACACTACAGATATAGTCAGTCATAAACACAGAAAGTTTTGTTTTCGTGGAGTGATGAAACATGGGATTTAGGGAAGAATGCAAATGACGAGGAGGAGGATGTAAAGATCTAAAAATCATCCATGTTTTCATCCTATACGTTAATATTGTATTAATGCTTTTGCTAATCTTTGGGTGAGTTCTCTGCTGTCAAGGTCACCTCTGTTTGCAGGGAGGACAAGTGGAATTCCAACAAAATAACATTCCCAAAACTTCAGGGGATAATTGGGAGAGCTGGCATTGGGCTGTTTCTGCATCACAGGATTCAGGTTGCAAACACCAGTGATGCACAAGCCAGGAATGCTGAGGCAGGAGGACCAAGTGAGCTGGGTCAGGAAAGGAAATGGATTACATTTCCCAACTTCTGCCTTTCCTACCTATCACAATACAGTGGTTTTATTTTATTTTATTTTATTTTATTTTATTTTATTTTATTTTATTTTATTTATTATTTTAGCATCTCTTTAAACTCGATCCATGGTCACTTACCTGCACCTTTGTGTCCCCACACAACACAACACTGTAGCTGCACACAATGTTTTCTTGTAAATCCCACTTAAACTAAGCAGGAATAGGTCCACTGGAATATATCCACGTGAAAAACATTGTCTGTCTTTTCCAGGAACAAAAAAATAGGCACCTAAGTAATTTTTAGCAAGTGTAACTTCTCAAAAGCTGAAGAGTAATCACCTATTTTTACCTTGCATGATTTTTTCTCTAAAAACTGGCTTTTCTCATCTTCCTGTGTGTGTTTTGCAGTGGGGGTTAAGTGATGGCATCTTAGTGTTTGAATTATTCATTCAAGAAGGGTAATAGCTCTTTTCAGTGTGGTGCAAGGAGGTATTTATTTTTAAAAGATCAATTATAAATTATAATAACTAGTGGGGGTTGTGTGCTTACCATAGAGCAATCACTGCTACTACAGAGTCACAGCACCGTGGAAATTGTGTGCATTAATTCTTTGAAGAAATATTTAAGTTATATAAACCTAAAGCCTGGTTTCTCCACCATCTTCCTGGGCATTTCCACTGATCCCACCTGTCTGGAACAGTCACAAATCCTTACATGGAGCTGCTCTTTTTGTAACCAGACGGTTTTGCCAGCGCTGTGCCTGAGATTTTCCCTGGTGTATGTCCCGGGATTTTCTTTGCTGGATGTGTGATGCACACAAAACAGAGCTGGCCAGTGTACAGAATTCACAATGCAAGGGAAGAAAACTTCCAAGGCCTTCCTAGAATTGATACCTTGGAGTATTTTCTTAAAGGTGTCTCTCATGCAGCATCTTCCTCCTCAGGACCCTCCCATTTCTGTGCACATCCCAAGGGGAAAGGTGCAAAATTAATAGAAACTGATGAGAGTTATTAATAAACAAACAGAAAGGGCAGGGAAATGAACTGCTTGGTGGCCCTGACATGTCTTTGTGTTGTCCAACAGTGGGCCAAGAAGAAGAGGATCAAGTTGGTGGTGGACCCGGAGTACGAGACCAGCTCCACGGGCGAGGAGAGTGCACCCGACTCCAGCCAGAGGAACCGGCTGAGCAACCCCGGCTTCCAAACCAACGGCAGCAGCAACATCTACGTGGCCCAGAACGGCTCCGTGGTGCGCACCCGCCGTGCCTGCCTGGGCAACAATTTAAAAGTCACCTCCCCAGTGAGGCTGGGGAAGCAGTTCAAGAAACTGGACAAGCTGGCGGTGACGCACGAGGAGAGTGTCCCGCTGAACACGTTGTCCAAGGGACCGTCCCCCGGTGACAAAATGAACTCCAGGCCGTGCAGTGTGTCCTTTTCCTCTACTATAGGGGCTGAAAATGTAGTGACAAAGGCCGGGGCGGCCAAACTGAAAAGCACAGATGAGCAGGAATCGGTTGTTGACCACGAGGCAGTCAAGGAGCCCTTGGAGTCGCACAGTGAACACACACAGTCCGACGAGGAGGAGCTCTGGATGGGCCCTTGGAACAACCTCCACATACCAATGACAAAACTGTGATTTTAGTTGATTTTTTTTTTTAATTTTGGTTTTTACTTCGGTTTATAATAAACTGCGCTTTTTATTGTCACCCAGGGGCAGACGTACGGAGTTTGTATGGTGCACATCCGTTGTCCATGACAAACGGCACGCTTTAAAATTCCCAGACAAAATTTGCACTCACATTTGGACCGATCCATTGTCCCCCCCACCCAGTTTTGACAGGCTCCCATTTCACTAAACACTATTTGGTTTCAATTAATGAGTTCTTTTTGGATCTGGAGTTCTTGTTTAATAAACAGTAAACTACTAATAAATGCACAGCCCCCATTGGTTTAACCCTCCAGACAGTTCTACACCTGCCTGGCTTTGTTTTTCTGTATGGTACTTGTGGCTCTACTGTCTAGATTTGGGAATTGTCTATTTATGTTCAAGATTTATATCCGGAGCTCTGCCTTCTGACCTCAGAGTAATAAATTAAAAATAAACCCATCCAAGTCAATGGAGCAAATCCTCGGCTGCTGCTGGAATTTGAGTCCCAATTCCAAAGTCAGAGCAATTTATGCAAACAATGCCCAGCTGGCAAAGTTATGGAATCAAAGTTCCTGAGATTACAGCACTGCCGCTTAGAAAAGTGCAAGAGAAGCTGAAGATAAAAATTGCAAAAGAGGAAGGCAATGTGTAGCAATTAATCTTATTCGGAGCTACCTGGCCGTGGTTTGTTCATTTTCTTTTGTAAATTAGCTCGTTCCAATTTTCTTCTCCGGTCAATTTTTCATCTTTTCATCTCTTCCCACATCAGTTCTGTTTGCTTCTTTCCATGGTCTTTAGCTCCAGCTTTTGTGCTCTATCAGTACTTGTCATCCTATGGCTGTATTCCTCTGGAATAAAGCAGGATGATCCATGAGCCTGTGACAGTGGGAGGCACTATAGAGGAGATAATGGGAAGAGGATGGATCCATTCCCAAGCCCAGCTGGCTGGTGGGTTAAGCACTGCCATCACCATTCCACTTTGCTAACTCAACACAAACGCGCTGAAAAGACAAATGGATCCCACAGGGAAGAGGAGAAAAAGGGAATATTTTATGAGGTGAATGTGCACAGACAGATCTGGGAAAGGCAAAGGGTCTCAGGACACACACACACACACACACAGAGTTGTTTCCAAAACTTTTAGCACCCATTACCTGTGAAATACACGACATAAATTCAGGCACCTACTTACAATTTCTGGTTTTACCTCGAGGTTTTGAATATGTTGTCACAGCTTGGGCAGGGAGCTGAGAATTTTCACTGTTTGGTGTCACCAACACCAAAAAAAATACAAAGAAAAGTGGTTTTCTCCAGTATGAAGCAGCAAAAGAAAAAAAAAGCAGAACCACGTTCACATGAGAAAAGTGTCCTGTTGTGTTGTGCAAACTTTTTTGGGGTAAAATCAAACCAATTGTGAGAACAACCTGGATTCCTCTGGAAAGACTGGAAGAGCCAGCCAGATAAATGTGTGTAATTAGCAAGGAAAGGATTGGCACCACCATTCTCTTCCCTTTCAGCTGCTGAGGCCTCACCACCAGGTCTGGGTGAGGATGGATCTGCTCTGGCAGTAAAAGGACTTTGTGCTGCTGTGGCTGTGTTGGGTTTCCCTTTGCCGAGGTTCTCCCCCAGCAGATCCCTGGGAATGTTTGTCTTTGAGAGCTGTCTGCATGTGGTGTCAATGTGACTTCTCTGTCCAATACCTCCTTCTCAAGCTGAGGTTTCTGACCAAATATTGTGAGCAATGGTGCTTGTTTTCAGGCAAGAGAAATGCACTGTAGCCTCTCACACGTGGGGAAAACAAACCTACCAGATGTTTCTTTGCCCTAATTCCTTTTTCTTGGCATATTTGCACTTGGGACCGGCACTAAAACAGCTGTTTGGAGTTAAGCTGGAGGCTGGACATGCAGATAAGACTGATGGAAGAAAGAAAAAAAAATCTATTCTTTGAAATAATGAGTAAAATGTTATATTTTAATCCTGTTTAAGACACTGTTATTATTTCACTGCCTCACTTTTATTGCAAAGTCTGTCGGGTCCTGATATTCATTTTCTCCTAATTTTCTGAGGGAAAACAGAAGTTGTTTCTTTATTTCTAAACCAACTACAGCATCTGTAGCTCTGGGAAGGATCCTGGGGCTGGACACTGGTGGTCAGTAGTGATGTCCCTGCTTATTATCCAAGGGAAATTCCATCCCCACCTGCTCCTTTGTGCTGTCCAGGTGCTCAGAGCTTCCCCCACAATGCAGAATTCCCACTTTTTTTTCAGCAGTGAGGGGGCTGTGCTATCTCAATTTTAGCTAAACTTTAAAAAATGGGAATACTGTGAGGAAATCTTTCTCAGGTGTACAAGATTTGGGGGGGTGGGGGGTATATTTTTTTTCCCTTTTATTTTCTGGGGATGTCATCCTCTCAATTAATACAGAATTACAAACACTGCATTTTGAGCATGCCCTGCCACGAATAACTTTGGATTTGAGGTTGTGAGCAGGCACTGGCAGCAAGAACCAACAGCAGGAACCTCACAGATTGAGTCAGTAAAAAAAAAAAATCCCTTTTATTTCCCTTTAGGAAGCGAGGCATTAACCCAGCTTTGGATAGAGGGAGTAAAAATCCAGATCTGTGCCTTGGGATGTAATTTACAGCTGTTTAAGCACCGAATTTTGTCGGGCTGAGGCAAGGCACGAGCAGCTTCCCCTGAGTGGCAGAAGCACTCGCTGGTGGATCAAGGTGATAATCACCCCTCCTGTCACTCATTTAATTCCTGCACTCCTCCAAGCAGGATTTCGTGGCTTAGCACAGCATCTGGTACAGTTTCAGACCAGGGAAGATCCAAATGAGAAATTCTGGGGTTGTGGTAGGGCAGTGTAATTCCCACTGGGAGGGGAGAAGGAAAGCAAGGTGGAAAATGGAACCATTTCTATTTTCTCCCTTGTTTAAGTACTTACTACTTAAGACCATAAAGAAAGCCCCACAGATTCTGTCAGGGATCTGTTGGAAAATCAAATGTTAATATTAAATGTGTTTGTATTAATGGTGGGGAGTCCCTGCACCCAGGATTTGGAGTGAGGGAATGGACAGTGTGGTCGTGGTGGGTTACAAGTGCAGAAAAGCCCCAGCACAGTCACTCAGCATCCTCCCATCACAGCCTGAATCCTTCCAGAACCTGGAAAACACTCAGTAAAATGGAAAAGGGGTTGGAACACCCAAAAAAAGTAATTTTTTAGAAAATGCTGGGCAAACACCCAGTGGGAATGGACTGTTTTAGGCCATGGAAATGCTTCCTGGGAACTGTCACACACTCCAAGGGAATACTGCTAGATATTTACAGGATCTCCAGTGCATGACAGCCATGGTGGTGGTTGTCCCCAAGTTCCTTCTGTGTGGTGCTCTCAGTGGCTGGGAAATGGCTTCTCCATTTTCCAGCAGTTTACTCCAGTAAATACCAGGTGTAACTGGAAAGGTTAAAATTAGGGATAATTTCCAGCTGGTGGATGGGGGTAAATGGTTCTCACCTTGTTTTCCTGCACACACTTGCTCACTCATCAAATGCTGCTGCAGAAAAACTTTAAACCCCCCTGAAGGACAGGGCCACCCAGAGGGACCTGCACGAGCTCCAGAAATGGCCCATGGGAATCTCAGGGGTTCAACCAGGCCAGGTGCTGGTGCTGCCCCTGGGTCAGGGCAAGCCCTGGGATGGATCCAGGCTGGGGATGAGCAGCTGGAGCAGCCCTGGGGGTGCTGGGGGTGAGAGCTGGGAGCCAGAACCCCCCCGTGCCCTGGGCTGAGCCCCAGTGTGGGCAGCAGGGCAGGGGGGGATTCTGCCCCTGTGCCCCTGGGCTCAGGTGAGACCCCACCTGCAGAGCTGCCCCA
>JAWWEY010000410.1:0-11570 GCA_035582745.1 Loriotus luctuosus
CCCCAGAGGGTGCTGGGCACTGCCCAGGCTCCCCAGGGAATGGGCACAGCCCCGAGGCTGCCAGAGCTCCAGGAGAGCTTGGACACTGCTCCAGGGATGCCCAGGGTGGGATTGTTGAGGGATCTGGGCAGGAACAAGAGCTAATAATCCTTATGGATCTCTCCCAGCTCAGGATATTCCATGATTCTGTTGTGATTTCATGATCTGTTTGTGGTTGAAGCTCTGAGCTGGCTGCTCCCAGGGCAGGCTGATTTGTTCATCCTTCGCCCTTGCCTTACAGGCCTGTGCTTGAAGGAGAACTGATTCACCAGAAACCTCTGCTCCCATGGCCCTGCTTCCCAAGCAGCTGTGCCTTGTGGGGTGTCCCACATTCAGGAATTCAGATTAGGAAGAGGTAAATGAAGGTTAAACAGGTGAGTCATGGTCGGCTGGAGAATCAAAGAATAATCTCCTCCGAGTCGTAGGTGGGGGAAATTCTTGCAACATCTGAGTTGCAGAGGGTTGGAGACTTTCCTGGACCTCTCCCAACATTCACCTCTCTATTAAAAACTTCCTGTTCCTCCTTATGCTGCTCCTGCAGTGTGAGGGATCTGTGGTTTTTAGGGCGAATGAGGGTTCCTGGTGGTTTATTGCTTTGAGGGTGGTTATCATGTGTGTCCTCTGTCCAGCCCTTCTCCAAGTAACCTGGAATGGATGAATCCATGGTATGGATCCAGTGTTATTCCAGGTGGAGCAGCTTCTCTGGACTCTCTCCAGGTGGTTCTTATCTCCAGGAAATATGTTGTGCAATGCAGGATCCTGCACTCTGGATGAGACCTCCCGGATACAAATCAAAAATACCTGGAAGAACACCACCTTTTCCAGCTGAAAGTTGAGCTGTCCTGCTCAGAAATTATACAAAAGAGCTGCTTTTATCACATTTTCTTTAAAGAAAATAGAAAAAAAAGTGTTTGAGGTGGGTTATTGTCACTTTTATTTCAAACAGCTTCACATAAAATCTCTTTCTCCTTTCTGAGGAGGTTTTATGTTGTGCCAATTCTGATGGTATCTGAGTAATTTCTCGGGTGTAGAATCACAGGATAGGGAATGGTTTGGGTTGGAAATGAACTTCAAGCTCCTTCAGTTCCCATCCTCTACCACCTTCCACTCTCCCAGGATGTCCTGTTGTCCCTGCCCATGGCAGGGTTGGAACAAGATGAGCTTTAAGGTTTTTCCATCCTAAACCTGTTGGTATTCCATCATCTTCCAGTGAATTTATTAATATCCAGGAACAAACCTGCTGTCATATTTCTTTCCAATAACCAAACATTAATTTAAGAATAATGTTTAATGAAAAATAAAGCAATTTAGAAGCTTTTATTAAAATAACTTTCAGCAGCGTGGTGAAAACTCTTCCTGCCTTGCCCTGGGCATGTGCATGGGTACAGAAGATTCAGGTGAAGGCTTATAAAATTGGACAAATAATTGCTCAATTTACTTAATATTGAGATTTATAGGACAGTGAATGAATCTCTTAGGAGGAAAAAAGTCCAAGTTGTGGTTTTGATGGCCCTCAGGCCATCATTTCTCAACTGGAAAATTGAGGCACATGCCAGGAAGCCTTGGGATGAAAAACAAGGAGCGGCCTGAGGAAGGTTTGGAAAGGGAAACTGAGCTGTGAAATTGCTGTGGGTGGGAAAATGAGCCATGAGCTCCATGGAAAAGGCTGGACTGCTCCAGGCACGAGGATCTCAGCCTCACAAATGCCCTGGGGAGAGGAGTAAGGTGAAACCGGGAAGCAGAGGTTTGTTGTGTCGTGTTTTGGGATTAGTGGGTTGGGATTAATGGAGCAATCCCATCCCTGCTGCCTTTCATCCAACAGCTGCCTCCAGGCAGGTGAGGTGTCCCAACTGCAGGGAATGACTGAGGGAGGAGGAAATCTGGGAGCAGGGAAGGGATCTCTTGCCTGTGGAAACCCCTAGAGAGAATGGAGTCTGCCTCCTTAGTCCTCTCCTGAATTCCCACCCCACTGCTGCCCTTCCCAAGGCAGGGAGGATGTTCCTGAGCCCTCCTCCCCAGAGCAGCAAAAATCAGTTCCTATGAGAGCTCAGGACTGGTTCTGCTGAAAAAAACCCTCACATTTATCTGTCACTGATCAGCTGTGGTGATACTGTGGGAGATTCTGGATCTCTTCAAGCTCCCTGAGCCATCAGGAGAACAATCTGGGAATCTGATCTAAACTTGGCCTCTCTCTTTAGCTCTAGGAAATAAATAAATAAAAATATTTTTTTTAAAAAGTAGAAAGAGACCCGATTTAGATGGGATATTGGGAAGGAATTGTTCCCTGGCAGGGTGGGCAGGCCCTGGCACAGGGTGCCCAGAGCAGCTGTGGCTGGCCCTGGATCCCTGGCAGTGTCCAAGGCCAGGCTGGACATTGGGACAGTGGGAGGTGTCCCTGCCATGGCAGGGGTGGCACTGGGTGGGCTGTGAGGTCCTTCCAACCCAAAGCACCCCATGATTCCAGGTTCCATGACCAGCCACTAGTCCAACAGCTCCCTCTGCCCTTGCCCTCACATGGGATCAGCAGGTTGCCACATCTCATTCCATGGGATGGGCTCACAAACATCAGCTTCTCACCCTCTCAGGGAGCCCCAATGGGTCTCAGGGTTGACCTGGCATCCCTTCACCCCCTGACATCCCAATGAAAGCACAGCTGAGCTGCCTGGAGCCAGGAGCTGCTCCCAGCAGAGCAAGGGACACTTCCTGCAGTGCTTCGTGCTCTGCTAAGTCCCTTCATCCCACCCTCTGGCATTTTAAGGATGCTGTTGGCAGAGAAGAACATCCAAGTGAACATCCCAAGGATGGCACCAGGGCCTTGCTATGGAGTTAACTGGGGCTGGTGACTTTTATTTCAGTTCTCTGAGCTCCTGTTTTCTGATAGTTGTGATTAAAATGTGAAGGGCAGGATGACATGCACGGGATGAGGCGCCTTTCAGCTGAGAGGTGCAGTCTGGGGACAGGTGTTGGCTACAGATATCTCCCAAGCTGCTTTCAAATAAATCACAGGTGAGGCCTGGCTGAAGAACCTTTGGGCTGTGCTTTTCCCCACTCCCACTCTGTGGAGCTCCAGTCAGAGCAGCCAGGAATTCCCAAGGGATTGGCTGATCCAGAAGGGCAAGAACAAGGCAGATGTTGACAAGAGGGTGGCACAGCTGCAGAAATCAATTTGTGGGATCAGATCTTGGAGTTTTCTCTGATCCTGATGAGTGAGCTGGCTCTCCTGGACAAAGCAGGTTGGAGTAGGGCTGGGGGATGTGGGCTCAGTGCTTCCCTTGGGCATGGACTGCTGGAGGCCTGGACATGGGCCTGCATTCCTCACTTTGCCCAGGATTTCTCTTCCTTCAGAATCTGGGATACCTGGGGGCCAAAGCAAACCTGCTTCTGTTGGGCTGAGGAGTGAGGGCTGGAACCAGTCAGGTGAACAGGGCCTTAAGCTGGAGGAGAAATTCCTCCCGGAGAGGGTGGGCAGGCCCTGGCACAGGGGCTGACCTGGGGGAGTTTTGTGTCTGTGCCCTCAGGATGGAGCTGACACTCTTTGTTCTCTCTGCTCCTTCTCCCTCTCCCTCTCCTTTGAAACCCTTTGCATTATTCCTTATAGGAACAAAACAAAGAAAGAATTTCGTTTATTTGTTATTTATTTAGGACAAACCCTTCCGTCCCACTTCAAAAGGGGCTGCTGCAGGAGCCTCTGGTGGGTCCCAGGAAACTCTTGATTGATTATCCGAAAGGAGCCAAGTGAGATGAAAAGCAGAGGGATGGGAATCATTTTAAGGGGAACGGCCACTAAAATATCATCAATTTTTTATTAAACAGAATCTTTTCAATAGACAAAATGAGCTTTTCTCTCCTCACTTGTATTTTCTCTCTCTTTTCCCCATTTTTGTTTTCCTTAGGCATGGGCAGATTCTATTTTCCTTCCTTTTTCCTCTTTTCTTCTGCTCCTGGGACTGGTGAGAGGTGTGGGGTTAAATGGTGACCTGGGCCACCAAGCAGGAAAATGTGCCTCAAGCTTCCCATCAAAATCCTCTTTTATTTTTCCACTGGAAAAGGACAAGAGACAGAGGGAATGAGATGAAACAAGAGAAGTTCAGACTGGGCCTAAGGTTTAGACTGGTTATTAACAACAAATTCTTCTCCAAAGTTTTCCAGCCCTGGCACACAGTGCCCAGGGCACTGGTGGAGTCACCATCACTGGAAATGTAGGAAAAACTTGTGGCTGTGGCACCTGGGGACGAGGGCAGTGGTGGGGCTGGCAGAGCTGGGGAATGGTTGGACTCTGAGATCTCAGGGGGCTTCTCCAACCTCAACAGTTCCATGATTTTGTAAAAATCACCTTAAGGTTCCCCAGAAAAGCTGAACCCAACACTGCCTGGATGGAGCCCTGAGGG
This sequence comes from Loriotus luctuosus, assembly GCA_035582745.1. Lineage (NCBI taxonomy): Eukaryota > Metazoa > Chordata > Aves > Passeriformes > Thraupidae > Loriotus > Loriotus luctuosus. Next base: position 4,428 of record JAWWEY010000410.1, read on the forward strand.
TCTTTGCTGAGCTCTTTTGAGCAAGAATTTGGACTGGAGACCTCAGGAGGTTCCCTCCAGCCTGAATTCCTCCCTGACCCTTGGCTGGGAAGGGCAGTGGCAGTGAGGTGGGGACATGGCTGAGCTCAGGCTCCTCCTGGAGAGCTGTTGGGCACACCCTGAATGCTCAGCTCACTGCTGAGTGCTGCTCAGCAAGGATTTAATGAGAGAGCATCATCAGCTTGTGCTAAAATCACCAAAGTGTGAGGAGAGCTGTGTGGTGGCAGGTACGTGGTTCCAAACGGACAGGGAACAGCTTTGGGTTGGATATCAGGGGGAAATTGTCCCCTGTGAGGGTGGGGAAGCCCTGGGGTTGGGAGAAGCTGTGGCTGTGCCATCCCTGGAAGTGTCCAAGTCCAGGCTGGAGCAATGTGGGGCAGTGAAAGGTGTCCCTGCCATGGCACAGTGGAACTGGGTGATCTCGGAGGTCCATTCCAGCCCTGCCAGTGTCTGATCCTGTGACAGGGGCTGAACCAGGGTTTCTGCTGGGAGAGGGTCTGTGCACAGGGACTGGGGTGTGCTGAGGGGTGTGAGTGTCAGTGAGTGTGTGCAGGGGCAGTGTGGGTGTGTTTGAGCCACAGGGACACAGCCCATTGCAGCTCTGCCTGCTGTGTGTGTGTGTGGCAGTGCTGGGGGCCTGCACAGTGACTGGGGGTGCTCTGTGGGCATTTTTGGGTGTGCAAGGGCTGTGATGTACAAGGAACCTCCTGCTTAGCACAGGGGTTGCCTCGTTGCCTTCCTTACAGCTTCATCCAGGAGCTCCTGGCGTGGAAACCTTGCCCTGACTCCAGAATGTACCACAGAAAAAAAAAACCAAAAACCACCGACAACAATGCGTGTTTAGGGTCCATTTACCGGGGGGATTTCCCCCCCTTCCCCTAATCCCTCCCGAGCCGAGCGAACGCGAGCACCAGAATAAAAACCACACACAAAAAAGAAAGGGCGAGAGCGAGGGAGAAAGAGGATTTCCTTCAAATCTGCTCTGTCTGCCCGTGATGGAGACTCATTCCCATAATCATTTTGACAGGTGTGCAATGGTTGAAGGGTTGGGGGGTGCGGGGGCGCGGCGGGGAGGGGAGCGGCAGCATCGCCCTGTGGCGGCGCCGTGCGCCGGGCGCGCTGATTAGACATGACAAGCACACCTGCCAGCGCCGAGCCCGGCAATTAAAGCCTCTTTGAGGTCCCAGGAAGTGACCGCATTAGAAAAGCCCCTCGCAGGCAGCTCCTTAGCATATTCCCAGTGTCATTAGCGCCGCGGCAAAGGCGAGGCTCAGCGGCGGAGGGCTCTGACATGACCCGTGCTCCCTTCCCGCTCGGGGAGGGGATGCAAAGTGACTTTTAAAGAGGAGTATTTTTTTTTCTCCTTTAAATTTGATTTCCAAGCCCCTCGTGCCGCTGCCTCTCTCCTGCTCTTGGAAATGTTCCATCGTCGCCGGGGTCGGCAGGGGGAAGGGAACCAGAATTCATTAAAGACAGAAAAGGACTTGGCTAAAAACTGGGAGGCTTCTGGGACAAAAAAAATTCAATTCTGGATTCCAGTGTGGATTCTCAGTCTGCTCCCTGCTTTCCCTTCTTCCTTCTCTTTTCTGCACCTCTTCCTTTCCTCCATCACCTCCCTGTTCCTCTTTCCTCTCCCACATCCTGCTCTTGATATTCCCCCTCCCAGTGCCCCTTGTCCATGGAGATTGTCTGGTGCACAGTGTGGGACCCTGGTCTCACCAGAGTCACTGACCTTGGCAGCACCACGGGAGGTTGGTGCCATGGGCATCATCCATCATCCATCCATCCATCCAACCATCCATCATCCATCATCCATCCATCCATCCATCCATCCATCCATCCATCCATCCATCCATCCATCATCCATCCATCCATCCATCCATCCATCCATCCATCCATCCATCCATCTCCAGGGTGTACCATGTAAGAACTCTCTTTCCCTGAACCTCACCTCCATTTCTGTTGGAAAATAACAAAAAAAGCTGTTTTTAACCCAGGGAGGCGATTGCTCCCGCAAGGAAAACTCCTTAGGGAGAGGCTGCTCTGCTGTCCCATGAATCCTCCCTTTGGAATTTGCATGGCCTGGCTCTGGCCTTAGACTTTCCCTGGAAGGCACAAAGGCCATTCCCAGGTGATGGGAAGCACAGGGATGTGTGGAGTGGCCTCTGTGCACCTGGAGGTCGGGAAAGGCTGTGGGTGGTTCCCCAGGTGCAGCTTTGCTCCCTGTCCCAGTTTGGAGTGACTGGGTCCCACCAGAGCACTCCAAGAGCAGTTTTAGTGTCAGATCAATTATTGCAGAGTGCTCCTGAACCCATCTGGGCAGGACCTTTCAATGGGATGTTCCAACAACTGCATTTCAGCCCAGAGCCCTTGGAACCTCAGCCAAGACCTCCTTAAACTGCTCTGACCCCTGAAGGTAGGAATTCCCTCTCTGTGATCATGGCCCTGTTCATGGTCCCTTAAACATCCCTCCTGCAAGGACAGATCCTGCACCTTCCCCTCGCTTCCAGCCCCAGGGAACTCTTCAGCCAGCTGTGTTTCCAGCTGTGCAGCTTCCCAGGAGCAGGGACTGAGGCAGAACTCAGCTATTTCTGGACTATCTCCTCCCCAAAAAACACTCCTCGTCTGTTTTTGTCCCAGGGAGCTCCAGTTTGGAGATTCCTGGAGATTCCAGGCATTGGATCTGCCCCATCCAGCAGCACAGCAGGAAAACTGGGCTGTGTTTTCATCCACCCCAGGCAAACAGGGACCCCAACATCTGGCCTGGCTCTAATCCAGGGCTGTAACTCCTCCCTCTCTCCCATCCCTATGGATAAATGTGGATGCAGGCACTCACATCACTGCTCCCACTCAGATCATGCAAATATTTCACTGGCTCTTATCACAACCAAGGAATTTCTACCCCTTTCCCCACTCTGAAGAGCCCAGTTTGGCTCCTGCCTCCTTCCCCCATCATGGAATCATGGAATTAAGTTGGCAAAGACCTTTAAGAGTCAAATGGTTCCCCAGCACTGCCAAGGCCACCACAATGCCCCCAAGTGCCACATCAGGGCTGTTAAACCCCTCCAGGGATGCTGATTCAACAAATTGCATCAGCTGCAGAGCCTGGAGCAGTGGCTCAAACTGGAGTGCTGCATTTTCCTCCCTAAATCCCACACCTGACTCTTCCAGCAGTCACTGCCCCATTTCAGCCCTCCTGCCAGCCCGGATTTAAACCCTTCACCTGGGACTCATGATTCCCAGAAAGCTGCTTCCTTCCAGAGCTTTGGGGCTGATTTCCCAGCTCCTGAAGGGTCCCAATAAATCACATATTCCCCACTCCTTCCCTCCCCAAATGGAGCCAGGCCCACTCCTGCTATCCCTTAAATCTGTCTCCTTTTATGGGAAGAACATTGATCCTGGCCCTGTTCCATGCTGTAAATGGGACAGACTGGATGTAAGTTTTCAGCAGTGGGCTGGGATTTGCTTATGGAATTGCTTGCAGCTATTTAATCAGGGCACAACTGAGCCTGGGAACAGAGGAGCTCCAAGAAAACAGTTTTAAATCTTCCCAGGGATCCAGAGCTAAAGGTGTGGAGGTAGGGGGAGGCAGTGTCCTCATCTGAGCCAGCAGGGCAGGCCCAGTGACAGTAACCAGGATCACCCAAAAGCCCAAAACGGCCAAAAAAATCTGCAGTGACATATCCATGAATCCTCTGTGTGGAGTTTGCCTGGCCAAGATCCTGGCTCAGCCTCAGCTCTCCCTGGGAGGCACAAATCCATGGTCAGGGCAGGAATTCAGCAGGACAAGGTCAGGGCAGTGAGCACAGGAGGGCCAGGAGCAGCAGCAGTGACGGCAACCCTTGGAGGGCTCCACCGAAGTCCCAAACCACCCTGACACTGAGGGCAGCACTTCAAGGGCTCCTCCAAGGTCTCATCCCATCCCAACAGTGAGGGCAACCCTTGGGGGGCTCCTCTGAGGTCCCATCCCATCCTGACAGTGAGGGCAACACTTGGAGAGCTCTTTGAAGGTCCCATCCCACCTCAACAGTGAGAACAACCCTTCAAGGGCTCCTCCAAGGTCCCATCCAACCCTGACAGTGACAGCTGAGCCCCAGGGAGGGTTGGAGGCTCTTGGTGCCCTCAGGACCTGCTCAGGGGGAAGGAGCTCAGCTCTCAGCCAGGAGAGCTCCAATCCTCATGGCTCCATCCAGCACCTGTCCAGAGAGGTTATTTTATAGAACTGATTCCTTCCCAGCACCAATCCTTGCAGTGTGAGGTGTTCCAGAGCACAAACTCCACCTGGCAGGTGACCCCACGCCCTCTGGGCTGCCCAGGGTGGGGAACCCTGACTGCACTGGTTCAATTCAGGGGAATTTTTGTCTTCTCATTTGATCCTCCCATCCCCTCAGGTGTTCCCCGTGTTTGGTCACAGAGCTCTGACTGAGCAGGTTGGCAGTAAAACCCTGACCCAAAAAATCAACACCTCCTTCAAGGTGCCTGGCACACAAATCACAATTTTTCCAGGACATTCAGCCTTAATTGTTTTACCCTGTTCTCTCCAAGTTGTTAGGTTTCACAGAATAAAAGAGAAGACCCAAATTTGCTCTAAAACAGAGGGGTTGTCAAAGAAACTTGCCTTGAATATAGAAAAGCCACTCTTCCAAGCACTAATTCCAGGTGTGAAGAGAGTTCATGGTCCACCTGATGAGCTGAAAATGCACCTGCAAATTCTTAATGAGCTCCTTTGCTTTGCTGAGGATTCATTTTCCCAAATGTTGATTCTGGGTCTATCCTTATGCCCTTTCTAGAGTCCTAAAAAGAGGTGAAATATTCAGATGTGGCAACAGGGCAGATCCCAGGGGCTGCTGGATGCAGGAGGGTTCAGTTGTAGCTGTGCTAACAGTTGATAAGGGGTCAAAGGGAGTTTTGCAGAACTCCTGGAAATGTCACATCCCAGGAAACTCAACCCCAATGCAGGTATTTGGGCACAAGGGAGCAGAGTCCTTGATGCTGAGTGGGGCCGAGCTGCAGCTTGGGAATTTCAGCTGGGATGGAATGATGAGGACACAGAGGAGGTGTATTAAAATACCCAAAATTGGATATCAGAGTCATTCCAAGGAAGGATCCCAGACACCGCTGCTGTCACAGCATTTGGAGCTGGAAACACACAGAGGGATGTTTATATACAAGGATTGGATATACAGTGATTTATATGCAAGGATTCTGACCCTTCTATTAACGAGGCTGGTCTGTAATTATCAGATCATTTGCACTATCAGGCTGTCAAAACATTAATTACAGTCCCAGGGTATTTTTGGCTCCATCTGTGCTGCTGTTCCCTTTTGCCCTCAGCAGGGCTGGGGTGTGACACCCACACCAAAGGTTGGGAGCTCAGCTCCTCCTGCTTTGCTCTCCTGTGGGAGCCCTGGGCCCTTCCCAGAGGAACTGAAGGAATGAAAGGCCAGCAGTGATTCTGGGACAGGAGGGAATGGCAGAGGTTGGTAAATCACAGCTGTGGCAGGGCTGGCTCAGGGTGACAATTCCTCAGCCCCTGGTGCCAGGGGGAGGCTCCTGTTCCAGCCATGAACTGGGAGCTGGGATCTGTCCCTGATCCCTCTGGGATCCCCACACAAGGGGGGTCTGTTCCAGGGATGAACTGGGAGCTGGGATCTGTCCCTGATCCCCCTGGGATCCCCACACAAGGGGGGTCTCCAGGCTCCTGCCCCCCTCAGCTGGACAGGGACCAGAGCAGAGGGGACTGGGGGCTGCTCAGGGATTGTCCCTGATGCTCCAGGCAGGAGGCAAAGGAACCTTTGCTGTGCTGTGACATTCCTGAAGATCCTGGGTGGATCCTGCCCAGCCCATCACAGGATTAAGAGCAGGGCACAGGGTTTGAAGCAGTTCCCTGAGGCTCAGTTTAAAATCCAGGGAAAACCCAGGCTCCTCTAGGCCTGACCTTGTCTGAGCTGGCTGAGACTGGGACAAATCTCCTTTGGTTTTGTGTGGAGGAATCCAAGTGAGCTTTGTGTAGAGAGATTTGTGATTTTAGTGCCCAAATGGGGACAGAACCATTCCCTGCACGAGCCATTGAGACCCTTGGTCTCCCTCCCTGAGCCCCCTGGGGAGGTCCTGTCTTGTTAAATTCCTGACCAAACCTGGGGTTATTTCCTGTGGTTTTCTCCAGCTTTGGGCCATGTCATGTTGTGTGGGCAGTGTGAGTTGTAAGAGCAATATTGGCATTGAGAATTTGAATTCTGACCTTCCAGAGCTTCCTGTGTTAGAAGTGTCCCCATGGCTGGCTGGTTGTGTACCCCTCATCCTACTCTGGTGGTTTCAGGACCAGCTGTGACAGATCAGGAGAGCAGGAACAGCACAAGGGGAGCTCAGTTACCTGCCAGCACTCAAAGTATTCCCAAGTTCCCATCAATTTGCCCATTTGATTAAAGAACAGTGATCTCCAACTCTTCCAGATTTCTCCATCAGGTGATGCATGTGGGAATTCAGAACACGCTATTTTGGGAGCCAAACTGCGCAATGCTTCCCATTAAAAAAAATAGAGCAAGATGTGATTGTCTCCTTTATTTTAGAATGAGGAAAAATACCACCCAAAAGGCCTGGAACATGAACATTTGGGGATAAATGTGGATGTGACGCGTGTCTTGCTATATTGAGCCAGACACGAGGTGGCAACCGGGGCCATTTCAGCCCAAAGATGTTCAGTCCTCAGTCCCAGGGTCTGCCTGGCCATGGGAAAGGCATCCCAAGGGCTCAGCCTGTCCTCTCCTGGAGTCCCTGCAGGGTTGGTGACCTGCAAGGTGGAGCTCAGCTCCTGTCCCTGCTGGCAGCAACCCAACTGCAGTGTGATGAAAAGGTTGGGTGCCACAGGGTAAGGAAGGATTTAAAGCTGGTGGAGAATGTTCAAAGGAGGGGCAGGAGGATGGGGAAGGGTCTCCAGGGGAAGCTGAGGATGAGATCACATGGAATGATGAGATCACGTGGAATGTTCAGCTGGAGAAGAGGAAACTGAGGAGAGACTCATTGGGGACAGCTCCAATCTCTGCTCTGGGACAGGGACAGCACCCAGGGCATGGCTGGAGCTGGGCCAGGGCAGCTCAGGCTGAG
>JAWWEY010000411.1:0-11524 GCA_035582745.1 Loriotus luctuosus
GCAGCCAGACTTCTCCGGGCTCCCCCCCCATTCTCCCCAAACCCGGCATGCCGCCAACTTCAAGGCCTCCAGGCCACCGCCACAGCCGCGTGCACCGAGCGGAGTACCGGCTTTTCCTCTCTCGTCTCCGGGGGAGGGGGGGGTTTTGCCCGATGTCTCTCTGTGGTCCCACCACCCTTCCATCCTGGGGGGCCTTCAACCCCCCTCTCTGTCCCAAAACCCGGCTCGCCTCAAGGTCGCAATGGTCACCTCCCCTGCCCAGCCGGCAGAGTTGGACGGGGGAGGTCTGACCTGTTCCCCAGCCGGAACCCAAAAAAGAGGAAGTTCCCAGGGGAGAACTCTGCTTTAACCCCTGTGTTCTCAGAGGCGTATCCAATACCTCAGTGGCTAAACCAGATGCCAATTAAAATCTGAACACCTAATTGGCCTCTGGCCTGACCACAGCATTCCCAGAAAACCTACTTCCTGTGAACCCATGACACTCAGCCATCATAGGTCCAAAAGAATTACAAGACCACACGAGCTGGTAGCGGAACTGATCTGCAAAGCGAGATCTCGGATCAGGGAGCTGGCAGGTGTGGACTTCTCGTGCATTCACATACCAGTTGAACGAAAATCTGGCAAATTTAGAATGAAATTTTTGAACGAACTTCTTGCGGAAAGTGAGGTTTTACAATTCACTCTGGCCAACTATACTGGTCAAGTTGATGTAGGGCGACCAGTCCACAAGTTATTCAATCAAGATATTCAATTCAAATTTTCCCTTAAAAAGATTCAAAGTCGAGTCCCACTCGACGCCCTGACTGTGTTCACTGACGTGTCTGGGGGATCCCACAAGTCAGTAATGACTTGGAAAGATCCCCAAACTCAACATTGGGAGATGGATGTTGCCAAGGTTGAGGGTTCCCCTCGAGTAGCTGAGTTAGACGCAGTCGTCAGGGCGTTCGAAAAATTCAAAGATAAACTGTTCAATTTGGTTACGGACTTGGCTTATGTTGCGGGTGTAGTGACCAGAGCAGAAAGCGCTGTTTTGCAAGAAGTTCCCAATTTGGCATTGTACAATCTGCTCTCGAGGTTCATCACACTCATCTCCCATCGAGAGCAGATGTACTATGTGATGCACGTGAGGTCCCACACTTACTTGCCCGGGTTCATTGCAGAGGGCAACCGCAGGGTCGATGCCCTTGCGGCCCCCGAGCAGGTGGCCCCGCTCCCAGACATGTTCCGCCAAGCCAAAATCAGCCACCAGCTCTTCCACCAAAATGCGCCTGGCCTGGTTCGTCAATTCCATCTGACGCGTGACCAGGCCAAGGCCATTGTGGCCACATGTCCCCAGTGCCAACGGGACCAACTGCCATCTTTGCCCGCTGGCACAAATCCCTGGGGGTTGTCCTCCTGTGAAGTGTGGCAAATGGATGTCACCAAAGTTCCCCAATTTGGTCGCCTCAGATATGTACTCGTATCAGTAGACACTTTCTCGAGTGCTGTCTTCGCCTCTGCCCACACAGGGGAGAGAGCCCTGGATGTTCAGAAACACCTTCTCCAGGCTTTCTCCGTGTTGGGCATCCCTAAAGTCGTCAAAACTGACAACGGACCCACGTACACGTCCAGGGAGCTCAGGAGCTTCCTGCAACAATGGGGAATAGAGCATAAGACCGGCATCCCCTATTCCCCCACAGGCCAGGCCGTGGTTGAGAGGGCCCACCAGAGCCTTAAGAAAGTTCTTGCACATCAAAAACCGGCTATGAAGGTGGAGTCCCCTCAGTCCCAGTTATCCCGAGCACTTTATACCATTAATTTTCTTAACTGCTCTTTCGACAATTTAAATCCGCCAATAGTGCAGCATTTTGGGCAACACGAAGATCTGGGCCTGAGGGAGAAACCACCGGTTCTAGTCAAGGACCCTGAGACCTGGCAGTTGGAAGGGCCGTTCGACCTTGTGACCTGGGGGTGTGGATACGCTTGCGTGTCCACTCCCTCAGGTCTCAAATGGGTACCATCTAAGTGGGTCCGGCCCTTCCTTCCAAAGGTAAGAAAGACAACCACCCCAAGACCACAGGTAAAGGTAGCCAGTTGGCGGAAGCCAGACTCCTTTAGCCCTGATCTGGACCTCAGTTCATCCCCCTAGAGCAGAACCGCAGAGTTTAAACTTATTTACCTTTTCCTTTATTTATTGTTATTGCAGTGATCCCAGCCAGACCCATGGCCCTGAAAGAGTCAACCCTGTTCTACGTTTTCCTAGCCCTCGGAGCCTTCGTGATGCCAACCGCTCCGTGGATTGTTCCCCAGTCGAGAGAAAATGTTTGGAAGTCACTTGCACGTTCCCTCGGGCAAGATCATATTTGTTTAAATACTGACTCCACAGAGGACCCTCTTGTGTCCTGCCTGGTGGGGATCCCTCTCAGACCCAATTCCCTCCCCTTCCCCTGGAGTGCAGCTTTCGCGAAATGGGAAGGCGTGCGTGGAATCATAAATAACCTTCCCAGCCTTAAGTGGATCTGGGACTGAACTGTCATGCGCGCCCCACCTGCCACTGATGAGCCCATCCACTTTGAATTGCTCGGTTCGTCCAACGCATCAGTGTGTTTTCAATTTCAACCCCCTCACCCTGTCAGTCCCTCCCCAAATATGATTCAGGGGATGCAGAACAAGAAAGAATTTGCTGCTGATAAGTGGTGTGAAACCATTGCCATCATCCCAGGCCCATCCACTGCAGACCTCATCCCCAAAAATCTCCCCAAAGGTATCTTTTTAATTTGTGGTGACCGAGCCTGAGCAGGCATCCCCTCTCATCTAATCGGAGGGCCGTGCACATTTGGCCAGTTGTCGCTGTTCACGCCTAACACCACCCAAAATAATAATTGGCATTCAGAAAGAAATCCAGCAATACTGATTCGGCCAAAAAGAGATATGAAAGATTTCGACCCAGACTGCGATTCCCAAATTATTCATTGATCAAAACCCAAAAGAGTCGCAGTCTCATTATTTTTGCCGTGGGCTTCTGCCGGAAAGGCGCTCGGCGAATTGGGAAGACTAGAGTGTTGGGCGATGAAACAGGCCAATCTTAATTCAACAGCCATAGCGGACCTCCTTTCAGATGAGAAAATTACCAGGCAAGCGACGCTTCAGAACCGGGCAGCGCACGACTATCTTCTTTTACTTCATCATCACAGCTGCCAAGAATTTGAGGGTCTCTGTTGCTTTAACTTATCATCTAAAGCCGAGGATGTGCAAGTATCACTTAACAAAATGCAGAACATGATTCATGAGATCAAACAAGAAACTTCAGATTGGCTGGGGAACTTGTTCTCAGGGCTTGGACTGTCAGGTTGGGCTGGGTCACTTTTAAAAGATTTGTTACCTGGAATTTTTGTTGTGTTAGCTATATTCCTAGGTTGTTCTATTGTTTGGGCGCTTGTCAAAAGACTTCTTCACAAGATAACCTCAGTGCCAAGTGTCAATTTAGCCAACCTTTCTGTTCCCACATCTGAAGAAAGACAAGTCTATATGGAACTTAGTCAAGAAAAAATCTATGAAGACATCGAAGTTTAATAGACTTTTAATATCAAATAGTTCTCTCCCTTGCCCTAGAATTTTTTATTTTTTTTTTTTGTGTAAAAAAGGAGGAGATGTTGTGGTGCGGTTGAGTTTCTAGTTCTATTTGTTCAGAATGTTTTATGTAAAGTTTTGTAAGTTCTGTATTGTTGGTATGTTCTGTTCTCCCCCGTTCAGTCGTTGAAATGGTTCTACCTTGGGCTCCCCTTCACGCCACAGTCCCTGTCAGTCTTCTGTCCCCCTCCCGGGTTGTCATGGCAACTCCCGCCACCGTTGTATCCCGTTTTATGTCTATCATTTATCCCCACCTATGTTGTTATAGCTTCTCCTGGACCCCTCCCCTGTTTCCTTAGTTACAGCACTGTCTGTGTCTCTCTACCCCCTGCCCCTTTTCTGGCACCTTCTCCTCTGGGCACAGGGTAATTGGGTCAAAAGTTGTGTCCCCTCCACAAGTACCACCCCATTTGTTATTATGTTATGTCTATCTTAATTCCTTGCATTTTGATTTGCCCGGAGATGGGTGACACCACCCTCCCGGAGCCTCTTAAAACCGTGTTTCGCCCCGCCTCCTTGGCAGTTTTCTGCAACCATCACCCTCTCCTAATAAAACCCTTCCCTGCTGCAGACAGCTGTTGGACTTCTGTCTTTCTTGGTGCTTAGCTGGAGCTGTTTCTAGCCTTCGACTGAGGGCGAAGCTTCCTCACCTCTGACGTGGGGAAGTTGCTTTAGGCAGCAGCTTGCCGGAGCCAGCCTCTGCCCTGGAGCTGCCACTCCGCTGCTGCAGCTGCTGCCACGCCAGGCTGCTGGCTGGTGCCGCAACTAGCTTGGGCTCAGAATCTTGCATCCCAGCAATCGGCTGCAGTGTAGAGCATGTTCTTCACATCTGGTCCTGTCCTGACTGGGCCAAGGGCTACCGCATAAGCATTCTCCTGCTTGATTTGGGAAAAGGCCTGTTGCTGCTCAGGGCTCCAGTGGAAATCGTTCTTCTTGCGGGTGACCAGGTAAAGAGAGCTCACAATCTGACTGTACTCAGGAATATGCATTCTCCAAAAACCTATGGCGCCTAGGAAAGCTTGTGTCTCCTTCTTGTTGGTTGGTGGAGACATTGCTGTGATCTTGTTGATGACATCCATAGTAATCCGATGCCATCCATCTTGCCACTTCACTCCCAGGAACTGGATCTCACGATCTGGTCCCTTAACTTTGGTCTTTTTGATGGCGAAACCAGCTTCCAGGAGGATTTGGATGATTTTCTCTCCTTTCTCAAACACTTCCGCGGCTGTGTTCCCCCACACAATAATGTCATCAATATACTGTAGCTGTTCTGGAGCCTCACCCTTTTCCAGTGCCGCCTGGATCAGTTCATGGCAGATGGTAGGACTGTGTTTCCACCCCTGGGGCAGTCGGTTCCAGGTATACTGCACTCTCCTCCACGTGAAGACAAACTGAGGCCTGCATTCTGCTGCCTGAGGAATGGATAAAAATGCATTGGCAGTGTCTATAGTGGTGTACCACTTTGCTGCCTTGGAATCCAGCTCATACTGGAGTTCTAACATGTCTGGCATGGCAGTGCTCAGTGGTGGACTCCATTCAATGCATGGTAGTCCACAGTCTATCTCCATTCTCCTTCAGATTTATGCATAGGCCAAATGGGGCTGTTGAAGGGTGAGTGGCCCTTGCTGACCAGCCCTTGGCTCTCCAGCTCTCGGATCATCTTATGGATTGGAATCACAGCATCTCGAGTGGTTCTATACTATCGTCGATGCACCACTGAAGTGGCAATTGGTACCTGTTGCTCTTTTCCCTTCACAAGTCCTACTGTAGATGGATTCTCAGACAGTCCAGGCAAGGTGTTCAATTGCTGGATGCCCTCTGTCACTACAGCCGCTATCCCAAATGCCCACCTGAGTCCTTTTGGGTCTTTGAAATACCCACTTCAGTGGTAATCTATGCCCAAAATACATGGGGCCTCTGGGCCAGTCACAATAGGGTGTTTCTTCCACTCATTTCCAGTCAGGGTCACATCAGCTTCCACCAAAGTCAAATCCTGTGATCCCTCTGTCACACCAGCAATAGAAACAGACTCTGTTCCCACATATCTTGATGGGATTAATGTGCACTGCGCACCAGTATCGACTAAAGCTTTATACTCTTGTGGTTCAGATGTACCAGGCCAATGAATCCACACAGACCAGAAAACATGGTTTTCCCTAGCCTCTACCTGGCTAGAGGCAGGGCCCCTCTAAACCTGGTTATCCTTCTTTCCTTGGACATATGTCTTGGTGATTCCTTCAAGGGGATTGGACATGTCATCATCATCATCATACCTGGCAGTTCATCTACGGGCAACTGGAACTGCTTTCCTTTTGGTGGAACTTCCTCTCTGAGCACTGTCTTCCTTCAATTCATGCACCCATTGCTCCAGAGTAGCAGTACATTTTCCATCCCATCTCCTCATGTTTTCTCCGCAATCACGCCGGAAGAACCACAACTCAGCTCATGGGGTGTACCTTCTCTCGCCATCTGGGAACGTCTGCGTTGGGTACCAGAACCTCTGATCTGTACTGCTGAGATTTGGAGGTCTTCTTTAATCTCCTCCCTGAGTTTCTTGTGATTCTCCTCTATCTTGTCCTCTAATTTCTGCAGACGTGTTTCCACCGCTGCGATTCTGGCATGTGTTGGGCCATGTACAGCATCTGCATATGCTCGGAGCTTCTTTGCCATATCAAGCACGGTCTCATCCCTGTCATCCCACTTTATTATGGTTAAAGCAGAAGCATATTTGTGTGGTCCAAGTAGTACAAGTTTTCGCCACATCACAGACGTGCATGATACCAAGTCTGGATTCCTAGTTATGGCATCTGAGAAGATAATCTCTGCCACTGCCGTTTCTCTCAGGTGTTGGATCCCTTGTTCTATGGTCTTCCACTGGGTTTGCTGCATATAGATATCGTCTGCACACAGATATCCTTGTGTTACACTTTCCAGGACCCGTGCCCAGAGGCTGTGAGGATTAGCCCCCCTCATCATTCCTTGGTTGATGACAGGATCATGTGACAGGGATCCCAAATGCCTTGCTTCAGAATTGTAGCCTCGCCTGCAGCATCCCAAAGACGGACTAACCAACTAATTATAAATTCATCAGATCGTCGGGTGTAATCCTTTCTTAGGCCATGAAGGTCCTTCAGGGAAAAGGACTCAATATTGGCTTCTGATCTTGCTCCTGTTGCTTTGACTCCTGATTTTATGTCAGAAAGCATTGAGGGTCCTTCTCCTGCATCATCATCATCATCATCATCATCATCAATCATCATCATCGTTGTTGTATACTTTCGTGAATAGTATTTGAATGATGGGACAAATTCATGCAACGCATTCCCTCAAATTCCTCACATCCATGCCCATGCACTAACAAAAGATAATCAATTGCAGCTCTATTTTGTAGAGTCGCCTGTCTCATGCCTTGAACATCAGTTAATAAATTGCTCAGTGTGAGAGAGGTAGCACGAGAGTGCTTACTCAACCAACACCCCATTTGGTCCAATTGTTTCAAGGCTGCTACTGCAGCTTCCTGTGGCAGAAGTAAAGATGGTGTAAATCTCTGGCCTTTTTTCCATGTATTAACATTATCATCACAATTGGGGTCATATTGACTGACAGATCTTTTCCCTTTACATCTCTGTTCTCTTATCATGGTCATGTTGGGTGTCAGTAAAGAAAGTCTCCCAATGCTGCATGGACCACCTTTGACACTGGATGGGATGGCGGGCCAAATTCTGTCCCCACAAATGAAAAAGATTCCTTGTGGTAATTGCAATGGAACCTTGTTGGACGGTGTGAACATCCTTGCTGTGAAATTGCACCAAGATGTTGCATTTCTATATATAATGTGATTTGGGGTTACTTCTGTTATTTTGTCCTTATTTTGTTTTGACCCAGGAAGACTAAATATTATACAAAAATCCATCTTCACTGAGTCAAGAATTTCTAATTCTTGAGGTTCATAAGGAGCGTCAGGGAGAAATTTGGTCCAAACTCCCTACTCGTCCACCAGATTCAAAATGAATCGTGACCATTTTAAAGGGATGTTTTCTGGAATTGGCCATTTGTCTACCGGTAATCTGACCAAACATGTTGAAAATGGCTTCTTCAGCCTTGAGTGAGTCAAACAAATGGTGTCCAGACCTGATGCATTGGCCAGAGTTTCCCAGACATTTTCCCTTGGTTGGCTCACTGGCAAGGCTGTGTTGCCTAAAGCAACCAGCGGAGAGATAAGGCAGAAGCGCAATATTTGATTGAGCTTCATGCTCATCTCCCGTAAAAATTCCCAAACCTCCACACAACCCTCCCTCACAAAACCCAGTCTATATATTTTACACGCGAGATGTAAAGATGACTGATGTCTGCAATGTCAACTGCAATCTTGACACTGGTTCATGTCTGCATGCTTGCTTCACTGCTCCTGGGTTTGACGCCTGCTTCTTTCTGGACTCGATATGGTTTCACGTGTTTTGCCGGAATCCACTTCGATCCTGCACCTGTGGAGACACAAGTATACCCTTTGCCCCAGGTTATTAGTTGGAATGGTCCTTCAATTTGCCCTGTCTCTAGGTTCCTGATCAAAACTAAAGGATTTTCCTTTAGTTTCGCCTGGCTACTATTTGAAAAAGGCCTGACAATTGGTGGAGCAGGTTCTGCAAAGGAGCTGTTTAAAAAGTTTAGAACATACAAAGCTTTGTTCAGTCGCATCTGAGGCATAGCCTCTGCCTTCCCCCTTTTCTGTTTATCCAAAAGAGATTTCAACATGTGGTGTGTCCTCTCAATGATAGCTTGACCCGTAGGAGAATGAGGGATGCCGAAACTATGATGAACATCCCAATTTTTTAAAAATGTGTCTAATTTTTTTCCTCTATATGTTGGGCCATTGTTGGTTTTGACTTGTTGAGGAACACCTAATGATGCAAAAGCTTGCAAAAAATGCTGACACGCATGTTTCGCTCTTTCACCTGTGTGCAGGGAAGCAAAGACTATGCCTGAGATGGTGTCCACTGACACATGAACATTTTTGAGTCTGCCAAAAGTTGGGTATTTTGTGACATCTGTTTGCCATAATTTCAGGCTCTGCAATCCTCTCAGATTGATCGCTCCTGTTGAGACAGGAGGTTTTACAAGCTGACAACCACGGTAAGCACTTATGATGGCCTTCACTTCATCTTTGGAAATGTGAAATGTGCGCACGAGTGTTTGTGTATTTTGATGAAAAAAATGCATGACTCAATTTCGCCGGCTCAAAAATGTTCAGCAAGGTGTTTGAAAAGATCATGGTCAGTTCGTCTGCTCGTGCGTTTCCTTCTGCTAAAAATCCTGGAAGAGAAGAATGAGATCTGATGTGAGAGACAAAGTATTTATGCTTTCTCTGTTGTATTACCCTCTGCATGCTCACAAGATAACAATACAAATCCTCATTATCAACTTCTTTCAGAAGGGACCCCTCTATTCTTTTGACTATGCTAGTTACATAGGCTGAATCTGTGATTAAATTGAGAGGTTCTTGGAACAATTGGAATGCTCTGACCACTTCTGCTAATTCCACAATTTGAGGTGAGCCCTGTATTGTTTGAATATCTGATTCCCACTCTTTTGTGGTCGCATTTTGCCAAGTTATGACTGATTTATGTGTTTTCCCTGAACCGTCAGTAAACAATGTTATCGCAGCCAATGGTACTTCACTTATCATGGGTTTTTCCCTGAAACTTAATTTTGTTTGCAGCAGTTTGTGGCCTGGAAAATGACTTGAACAAACACCTGGATAGTCTAACAATGCAATTTGCAAGTCTTCTGATTTTTGCAATGCCCAATCAAGATAATTTTCTTTCAAAGGCAGGTAAATTGTTGCAAAATCTTTGCATACCACAGCTAACAATCTGGCTCTGGCCCTGATTATAATCTGGGCTGTCATTTCCAATGTGGTGAAAATTGTTTTGGGAGATCTGTAGGGTAAGAAAATCCACTCTATTATACTTTTAACTAGTCCCATTGGAATATGAGACCATACAGTTGTATTTTTTCTCCCAAGACTGCAAGGAAAAATGGTTCCATCATTACAAAACTATGCGCTTGTCTTTGTTGAAGAACTTCAGTGATCTTCTCAAGGGCACCACGAGCTTCAGGTGTGAGAGCTCTGGGGGATCTGATGTTAGTCTCCTTTTAACAGATTGAAAAGCAATGAAAGTTCATCATTTGTGATCTCCAAAACTGGTCTGATCCAATTAATCTCTCCCAAAAGCCGTTGTAAGTCCTGTAGATTGTTGATTTGAGTCCTAATTTGTATCTTCTGCGGTCTTATTGTCTGTTCTGTGACTTTCCATCCCAAGTAACTCCATGGTGAGACTTCTTGGATTTTTGAGGGGGAAACTTCCAATCCGACATTCTGGACTTCCACAATCACGCTGTCATGAGTCTCCCGCAGCTATTGATGCATAGGTGCTGCAATGAGCAGATCATCCATATAATGAATGATCAACGCCTGTGGAAGTTTTTTCCACGCCGGAGACAGGGCCCGTGCCGCAAACCATTGGCAAATGGTCAGAGAATTCTTGAGGCCTTGCAGAAGAACAACCCAATGATATCTCTGCAAGGGTTCCTGCCTGTTGATGTTTGGGACAGAAAATGCAAATCAAGGAGTGTCTTCTGGATGAAGCGGGATGTTGAAGAAGCAATCCTTGAGATCGATGATCACAAGTGGCCACTCTCTCGGAATCATCGAGAGAGATGGAAGTCCAAGCTGAAGTGCTCCCACCTCTTCAATGACCTCATTGATTTTCCTGAGGTCATGGAGCAATCTCCATGAATCAGAAGATTTCTTGTGGATCACAAACACTGGAGAGGTCCAGGGACTAGTTGTTGGCTTGATGTGACCTTTTTGCAATTGTTCTTCAACTAGTTTTTTGAGAGCACTCAATTTCTTTTGTTCAAGGGGCCACTGATCCACCCAAAAGGGATCATCAGTCTTCCAGGTCAACTTCAAGGTGGTGAGTGCCACAGTGACCCCCATTAAAAATCCATCTCCATTTTCATCCCCCATTGGGATAAAATGTCTCTCCCCCATACTGTGATGGGCTTTTGCACAATGAAGGGACGAATAATGGCTGTCTTCCCTTCTGGCCCTGAAACAACAATGGGGTTTTCACGTTGCAGGCACAGTGTGTTTCCTCCGATGCCTGAGAGGGCGCCCAAGGGTGTTCTCAGGTTCCACTCTTTGGGTCAAAAGAGGTAGGAGATGACTGTGACATCTGCACCTGTGTCCAGCATGCCTGTGATGGAAATAGTTTTGTTGCCGCACAACAAGTTGCAGGCAATCACGGGTTGATCGTGACCTATTTGTTTCACCCAGGTGGCATGGATGTCCACGTCTTCATTGACAGGTACAATGACCTTGGCTATTGGAGTATTTTCTGGGAGAATCAATGGAGGACGTAAAGATTGTGCCAAAACTGATAGTTTTTCATTTTGATTTGCCAAAACAATCGATGGATAAACAATGAGCCCTAAAATGCTGCATCTGTCTTTGTCTATAATTAAAAAGTCCTGCCTCTTCCACGATGTTCCAGTGACCCCCGTGGGGATCACAGCGTGATCGTCATTAAAAAAGTATACTAATTTGGATGCGGCCAATTCACATTGTGTGCCTGGGGGTAATAATTCTGGGTTGCTGAGGAATTGACAAATGGCTCTACTGATGGAATCTGGTTGATGTTCCCCAATGGTATGTTCCCACCGGGAACCCCTGTGGGACCTGTGGCTGAGGCACCGCCACTATTTGTGTCGTGGTGCATTGGTGTCCCATGCTCTTCTTCGAGTTTCCTGGAATGGGTGGAGGTTTTCCATCTACATCTGTCGAAGACATGTCTTTATGAAAAATCCTTCTTTTAGGATTTTTCCTTCTGAGAAGCTGTGGTCTCAGAAACAG
>JAWWEY010000413.1:0-11427 GCA_035582745.1 Loriotus luctuosus
CTTTAGTGTAGTTCAGTATAGTATTCTTTAATATAATATAGTATTATAAAATAATAAATTTGCCTTCTGAGAACATGGAGTCAGGTTCAGCATCCCCTCCTTCGTCGGGGGACCCTGCAAATACAATAGGGCTGTGCCATGGACAAGGCAGCAGAATTGGAGGGAATATTTCTCCAGCACATTATTCTGTGCCTTCCTGACGGACTGCACAGGGAGCTTTGTGAATGAGCAAGGGTTGCAAAATGTATTTTGCCTGGGGCAGTGAAATAGCTGGGGCCAAGCGTGTCATTCGGTTTCACTCACACTTTCCCTACCCTATCTCTATCTTGGTTTTTCCTTTTCTTTCCCTCTTTGTTGTCTTGGTTACATGGGCAGACTCCTGATACTCTGCTAGTATTCATTTTAATGAAATGTTCCTGTAAAGCACAATATTTTCCTTCAGTTGTGTGTGCCACTGGATAAATTCCTTTGACACATGTGACATTTGTATATCAACTAACAGATACTGCTTTATGACTGTGGGTATTTTGCAGAGCATTCATGGATCACATAAATCAAAACCTGATACACAGTCTACCACTTTCATACATTAAAAAAAAAACCACACAGAGAGGAAAATACTGAGGCTGCAGGGGAAAAAAAGCAGCAAAGTTTCTCCAAAACCATCTTGAAATGACTTGAAATGCAGCAAGTCTTCCAAGCACTGAATAAATTCTGCTATCTTGGGGATAATCTCGGAACTCCTCTTTCATGCCATCCCAAATATTCCACTGCAGCTTGACCAAGGAGCTGCAGTGCACCAGGAGAAGCAGCAGAGTGTGACACCCCTGGTAGGACCCAACAGCACAAAAAATAAAAAAAGAAATCCCAGCTCCTGGGATTTGTCCAGGAGTTTCATCTAATCCTACAAGGCTTACTCCAATTTCCCAGTATTTTTGAACAGAAAACAAACTTCATGCTGAAATCATGGATTATGCTGGAGCTGCAATCCCAATGCAGCTGGCAACACCTGACTGATGAGCCAAGGTGGAAACCAAAGCATCCAAAGGGCCATGGCAGGGGTCAAGGAGCATTAAGAGAAAGTCCTGAGTGCCAAATCACCCAGAGGAGGTGGCACATTGCTGTCCCAGGGTCAGACACCCTCAGGAGCACTGGAAGGGGACAATGTGAGGAGCAGAGTCAGGGATTGCAGTAGACACCGCAAGGACTGGGCTGGACCTAAAGGTTTCCAGGAATCCGGGTCAACTGGTCCAAAACAATCACACATAGTTAGGGGATCCTCATTTTGCTTTGTGTTCTGCCTCTTTGAGGGAAATTCATTCACCTGAGCAAATCTCAGCCCAAGGCTCCAGCTCTGCTCTAACTCACCCAAAGTGAGAACTGCCACAAGTAGAATATTCAGCATGTTAGGAAAAAGCTTCATTTTATTCCCTTTCTCAAGTTACACCAGCCACTTCTGCTCTCCTCTGCTCATTCTTTACCCTATAAGGCTGTCCCTGCTCCCTACCACACTCCATAAAGCACAGAAAGATTTCTCTCCTTTTTTCCCCTATTAAAAAGGAATCAGATCTTGGACTCTGCAGTGCAACCTGCAAAGGCAAAGACAGAGCTGTGGCTGAGTTTTCTTTTCCTGAAGCCAAAAAAAATCCCAACCAAAAGCTTGTGAGTGCAGGGAGAGCAGTCATTAAGAGTTTAGGTCTTTTTGACATTTACCATTCAGATCTCAGCTGCCCCATTTCCCTCCCTCCAAGAGACTGACTGGAGAACTGAACAGTTTATTATGATATCACACATGACAGGGAAGCAAAAGCTAATTAGCCAGAGGAGGAGATTATTTTTATTATGACCATTTTTAAAACAATTTGGCTCCTTTTTCACATGCCTGAGTAATAACAAAAAAAAAACTACCATATTTTCTTTTCAAAAGCATGAGCAGCCTTTCCTCTGCTTCGAGCAAAGCCAGAGACATTTGCCAGTGGGCAGGATCCCATTCCTCCCTCAGCATGGGGGAAATGCCATCTGAATTTGCAGCCCAGATTTGCTTTTCAAGTGAAGAAGCAGGTAGAGGAATAAAACCAGAGATTCCAGACTATCCCTAAGCATCCATGAACAAACAACTCCCTTCACCGCCCACAAGTCACAGGGGGTCACCTTTTCACAGCATTTCATTTGCCCCAACTTGGAAATCTTTGCTTGCAAAAGGGATTTAAAGAGGAAACAACATCCTAAAACATCTCCAGGCTCTGCCCAACTTCCTTTCCCAGCTTCTCCCCCATCTCCATGACCATGGCCAAGCCACCATCACCTTGCACAGGTAATATCTTACAACACTCCTGGGCTGAACCAACATTGTCAGACTGGCACAGAGGGGCTGAAATGGAGCCAGTGCCCATCATTAGCCCACTTCCAACAACTCATGTTTCCTTGGGAAAGCCACAGGTAGAGGACTCCACCTTCCCAGCCTCTCTGGGGTCCTCACAAGGCAAACCCCAGCCATGCAATGGCCACATTTCCAGTGAGAATGCCCAGAGAGGAGCACAAACACACTCTTGATTCTGTTTGTGTGGCACCAGCCGTAAACACAAAGCTCTTTATGGCTCAGGACACAGCTTTGCTTTGAAGCAAACCCTCTTCCATCAGCACAAACCCCAGCCTGACGTCAGCAGGGCGGCCGCTGATCCCGTGCTGGGCTCGTGGTGGGATCACAGCCCAGTCACACTGGTCTGAAGAAAGATCTCCAGGGCATGGATCCTGTTTCCCAAACTTCAGCCCCAGTCTGATTTTCTCCAGCATGCACAGACACCCTGTGATCAATGACTCAATTAGAGATGGTCTGAACACCAAAAAATTCTGTTGGATGCAAATCACATCACGTCCATCTGTGACTGTGGTTTGACTTCTGAAGCATTAATTTCCTGATGAATAACCCCTTGGAAGGAGGATTTTATCCTCTCTCAGATCATCTTTATCCCTAGAGGGTGAAACACAGTTTCTTTGCCAACCAAACCATTTTTCATCCTCAAAATAGGAGCACCTCAGGACAAGGACCGCGCTCATGCTCGATGCAATAAATCACCATAAAAACATGAAAATCTGAGTTAGAGGACCACATAGGTCTTACCTTCTTGAGCTTCCCACTCTTGGTGCCCACAAAAGCCAGGGAGTGGTTCTTGTAGACGTAGGCAATCACCGAGGTCATCCTGTCCCCATCCTCAGTGAAAATGGGGAGCCCTCGCACCATGGATGATACTCCCAAGGGGGCATTCATATCCAGGCCACAGAAATTGTCATCAATTGTTAACAGCTGCAAAGGAAGAAAGAAAAAGGGGGTAAACAGCTGAAGTCACCAATTTTTCAGCCATTTGGGAAGAATCCATCCATTGCATAATGCACCTGTAATTTATGCAGGCTGACAAAAATCGAGGGGGACTGGAGAAAGAGGTGGAAAAAAGAAAAAAAAAAACCTCTCTGAAGTTACACAATGAGTTACAGCCAGAAGGAGAACTGGAAAGTTGGTTCTGTTGAATGACAGCCCAGCAGGATACATTACATTAAGCCTTTTTCCTACTGCTGTACCAGTCAGTTCTACCAGTCAAGACTCACCAATCAAGTGAAAGTCTGCTGAAAATGTCTTAAACATCCCTAAGTTCTGTCAAAAAAAAAAAAAAAAGTCAAAAAGCACACCATTCCCATAGATCCAGAGTAAGAATTACTGAGCTAAATCTGCACTGGTAAATAAAATAATAAAATAGACCCTGACCTGTCCCCTGGACCCAACACTAAGGATCACATCTACAAAGCCCAAATAACCATTCCTCTCCTAATTCTGAACTCAGCAAGGTTGCTTATGTTATATCTTTTGGAAATTATCATCCTCCAAGGAGTGTCCAGGCATTGTCCAAGCAAGAGATGGTCAGCTGGTCAGCCCAGGCCAAATCTGCAGAAGGGACCATGGTAAGAATTAAATATCATGAACTTGAAGCCCTTTCCAGTACTTCAGGGAGCTCCAAGAGAGCTGGAGCAGAACCTAGGACAAGGCATGGAGGGACAGGACAAGAGGCAATTGCTTCAAACTGCCAGAGAGAAGCATTAGATGGGGAGAAATTGCTGGCTGTGAGGGTGGTGAGGCACACATGGGAAGCTGTGGCTGCCCCTGGATCCCTGGAAGTGTTCAAGGCCAGGCTGGATGGGGCTTGGAGCAACCTGGGATAGGGGAAGGTGTCCCTGCTCATGGCAGGGGGTGGGACTGGATGATGTGGGGAAAAAACGCGCTGTGAAATGCCAGTGACCATAAAAGAGACAGAGGAGTTCTGCAATTTTATTGGAATAAATGGAGAGAGAGCACACTGGGGCATACCCCCATGGGGTTTCACTCTCTAGGTTTCAGAGCCCACAGCCTCCTTTTATCCTGAACTCACCCTCTTCCTTTCCCCATTACCAGGAAGGTGCAGCCTTCCCAATCCACCTCCCACATGTCCCCCCTTGAACCTATCAATCATTTCCCCCAAAACCCAGCGGTTCAGGGGATCCACCATCCAGAAGTGCCTCAGACTTTACCCGGACCCATTTGTCCAACCCTAAATCTCAGGAGTTCAAACCATAGTTAAATTCCCCAAATTCCCATGTTTTGTGGTTGGTACAGACATTTAGGCCCATTTCAAAGACATTAACACCCATTCCTCCTAAAGACCCCTCACCCATCGGGTTGTTTGTAAGGACATTAGCACCCATCTTTCCTTCCTTTAAGGCACCTTGCAACCCAAACCATTCTGTGATTTAACTGGGATGCTGTAATTTCCTGTAGTTCTTTGGAGAGGAGGGAAGCTTCCACAGCTACCACGGGGGATTTGCAACTTTTTTTTTTTTTGGAGATATCCATGAACTTCCAACAACCAGAGAAGAACTCCTATCCGTCAAATACTGCTGCCTGAGCTCCAACACCTACTGCATTTGAACTCGGCAGCATTTTCACCACATGGGATCCCTTCCACTTAAATTAATGTCATGTCCAGTTGTCCCTAAGGGCGTTTCCTTGGGCTTCACGGAGTTCCAGGAACACAACAGGAATATGGCACTGGCAGCTCTTCCACCTTCAGGCACCATCGAGGCAGGTGAAGCTAATACAGATCACAGATCTCCACAGAATAAATCAAATAAAACCCCAAATATCCCAGCACACAACTGCCAGAGCAGTTGGACTTTATTAACTTCTCTGGGGCCACTCACAGATTTCAACACTTAAAATGTTTTGCTAAGGCCTAGAGAAGTAATAATGAAGTGTAGGAAGGTTGCCTAGTTTTGATATATCAGAACTAAAGGACCATGACAATTTTCTTTGAGCTCACATCTTCCTGGAAACATAGCTTAAAAAAAAAGTGATGGTCCCTGCTCGAGTTCACCAGCAGTAAAAGCCTGATAGTTGATTCATTTTATCCTCACCCAGCAATTACGGGCAATAATTACAGATGGTTTTGCTGAATAGGAGAATAATGCGTCCTAAATGTGTTTATAAATACATAAAACCTAGGAGGAATTCAAAGGGCCATTAGGAGGGATCAGCTAGCCTGAGCTCTGGCCTGCAGGAGTCATTAGTGTTTGTGGACTGCCCTTTTTAGCAGAGCTAAAAGAGCAATTAGGGAGCAGATCAGCAGCCTCCAGCAGCGGCAGGCAGGATGCTGCTAGTCCAAAATGACAGCAACAAGTCCGAGATAAATCTGCAACCCAGCTTTAGAACGAGGAAATCCATAATCAGCAGGGAAAGGAGGTGTGCCAGAGAAGGAACCACCCAACCAAAATGGAAATGCACCTTCCAACGGAGCCAGGTGACCACAAAACTACTCCAGGTGATGCCATTGGCCCCAAATTTCCAACCCATAATCGACCCCAAAATTTCAAATCCCCTTGGCCCCAAAATTTCAACCCATAACCGGCCCCAAAATTTCAAACCCCCTCTGCCCAACTGTGTGGCCCCTTAATATCCCTCCAAGCTGAATTATCCTGTGGACAATTAGATTCTTAGATCTTGTAAGATCTAAGCATCCAGGTCTTCAAGTCAGGCCCAATTTGCCCAGAAACTTGCTCAGAGAGGAGCACAATTTGTGTTTCAGGGGTATAATCAAACTGCCTAAGTGCTCACCTTGACAAGCTGGAATCAATCACCTCAGGCTGAAAGCAGAAAACCCCGAACAGCAGAAAGAGGGGAAAGTTTTCAAGGAAAACAGGACAGCTTTCTTCACCACCAAGACGATAAAAAGCTTCATAGTGCCAGCAGACATCTTACCTAAGGTGAAGGGTGCAAAGCTCCATCCCAAACCAGAGAAAATTACTCTGACAAGCAGTGAAATGAGATGAACCCAGCAGAGCACAGCCAAAACCAACCCCTCTAGCTGAAGCACTTGGGACCTGAAAGGACCCACAGAATCCTCTTGCTGCCTTTCTACTCCATCCAGACCCTCCCAATCCAGGCAGGAGCCTGCGAGGACACAGCCCCCAAAATCACAGCATTAACCACAGACACCTGTGGCTGATTTGTCTCCAACCTGTTGAGGTTTCATTAATCTAATTGCTCCTGCACCTGATTGGGCTCCAGCTGAACTCAGACCTACCCTTAATGGGACAGATAAACCCACACTGACACAAAAATTAAATTTAAGCCTATTTATTTCATCTTTTTTTCCCCTGGTCTTACTTACAGGAGAATACATCCTTATAAGAAGGGCTTACACAGAAATAGGGCAGCAGATTTTTTTAAAGAAGGTAGAGTCATACTAAGTTTAAAGAAGAAATTGTTTATGATGAGGGTGGGGAACAGAAAAGTTGTGGCTGCCCCTGGATCCCTGGAAAGTGTCCAAGGCCTGGTTGGACAATGCTTGGAGCAACTTGGGCTAGTGGAAAGTGTCCCTGCCCATGAGAGGGGGTAGAATTTGATGGTCTTTAGGTCACTTGCAACCCAAACCATTCTAGAACTCTGTGTGCTGCTGGTTGGGTGCCAGAGAAGCAATCAGGGCATTGCTGGTTTGCCATGTGGACAACCCTCCCCCAGGAACAGGAGCCAGGCCAGCAAGCCACACGAAAACTATTTTCATTGAACATATTTGGGTTATTTCCTCTGGGGATCATCTGCCAAAAAAATGCCAGCAAGCAAAACCCTCCAAATAAACAGCACCCAGCTCCTGCACAGCTGTGGCTCTCAGCTTTTGTAGAGCCTTTGTAGAGCCAGAAATACAGTCATCCTCTGCAGCAAAGACAGACACGTAAGGAAGTTTGGATTTATGATGAAAGGGTCAGGAGTTGCAAGCACAGGTTTATTTTCAATTCCAGACACTCCTAGCAGCAATATAAAGTAGCCACGTTAAACTCTCTGGAGCTTCTCTGCCTGGCAATTTCATGTTAACGACTTTGCAGAATGAAGGGGGAGGTGAGGGCAGGAATTCACTTCTAACTGTGGCTGGGATAGCAGGGAGAGGCAAAGGGAAGGTCTAAAGAGGTGGGGATGGTATCAGCAATTCTCACATCCTGGGCAGTTAAAATCCAACCCAGAAAGTCACAGCCAGAGGTAACTTGGAAGGGAATGGGGGCCTGCAGTTGGAATGCTGGGCTGGGATCAACCACTTCATCATCCCACACCGAACTCCCACTTGCAAATGAGGGAATATTTCTCACCACCACCCTGCCCCAGGGAAACTGAGAAGCACAGGTGGTCTTCATATCCAAAATCTCTTCATCTGAGATGGACTGGCAGCTCCCAGGGTATAAATGCCCTTCCCAGTCCCACCAGCTGCCTCTCTACCTGGCTGTGCTCTGCTCCTGCCACCTCTGCCTGTGTCACCAACCACCTGCAGCCCTGACACCATGGCCAAGAGTCACAGTCACCACTGAAACAGGAAGGATGTGCAAAAGAATGGCCCTGATTCACAGGATTCTGGCAGGAGTTTGCCTCCTCCAGGATTAAACCTATCAAATAAATATTGATATTGAAATCAAATTAACATATCCAAGCCCTCCTGGAGAGGATGGCTTTACAAGGCTGGTGCTGCCTCAGTCCTGGAGGGATTGGCTGAGCCCTCAACATCCCCAAGTTCAGCAGAAGGGTTGGAGATTTGATTCCATCACCTCCTTGCCTGTCCTCATCTCATTCCCAGCTGGAATGAGCGTGCTGGCACTGCACAAGTGGCAGAAGCACCAAATATCAGGGGACAGGGGCAAACAGTGCTCAGAATGCACCAATTGTCCCTTAAACATCTGCTTTCAGTGTTTGCCTCTGAAGCAGCCCCTGATAATCAAACACAGCCTAATCCACATTTGGGGAAGAGCCTCGATAAAGGATTAGCCACCCCTCACTCCTCCTTGCTTTCACTCCAGCAGAATCTTCCTCCTCAATCAAAGCACTGGAGCCTTTTTTTCCCCCAGATATCTCAGCAGGCTCCAAAGCAATTCCACAGACTCACCAGGGATAAAGGCTGTCCCAGTGGCCAAGTCTTGCCTTTGATTTACAGCTAATACCTAACAGCCCTGTCTTCATGTGGTGGCAGGTACTTGGCTCCTCTCTGCTGTTATCTCAGGCTTGGCTGAGGCAGAGGATGGAGGGAACACACATTAATGGATGTCTGTGCTGCCAGCAGGGCCAGGCAGCCAGCAGCAGTAAGAAATCAACAGTTACAGGCATTTGAGTCTTTGCAAGGAGACATCCAAGGTCTTTTCCATCACCTGCCTGCAAGGGCTGACTGAGGGTGAAGGTGGGCACATATCCCTCAATAGGATATTAAAAAATCTAGAGAGATGGAAGACATAGAAAAACCTCTCAGCAGGAGCTTCATGGTATTTGAAGAGACACAAGCTTAGAAATTTAGGGTCTAGGACACCTGCAGCAGGGGTGAACCATAAATCCCCACGGAGTGGAGCTGGAAATAATGGAAACCATCTCCCTGCAAACCACAGGAATTTAAATTCCAGCAGCAGCAGGATGGTACCCAAGGCTTGTGCTGCTCCTGTTTGTCTGCACACATTCTCTTGGTGGTTTGAGCATGTTTGAGTGCAAGGTGAATTCATAGTTGGGTGCTGCTTTGTCCTGCCCATGGCATTAGTACTTGGCATTCCTGAGGCTGGATTGACCCTCCCTCCTGCAGTATCTCTGCTTCTGGCCATGCTGCCTCCTGTGAAATCAGTGGATTTTGGTCCATCTGCCCTTTCTCCCTACAGAACCTCAGCAGAACCATCACATTTCATCCTGCTGCTGGGCTGAGTTGTGAAATCCCAGGGCAGGATGGACAGGGCCCCTCTGGCTTTCCCTTCTGCCACATCAATTCTGGAATTTGATGTGTGTCACTGCCCTCCCTTATTGGTTTCTCTGGGTCTGGATTGAAGGCACTTGAGATGGCAGTTCATGTTTGGACTCAGGTGTTTACTATTTCTTATCAGTAAAGCAGCCTCACAACCATGAGTTTGGCAGCTTTTCATTAGCAAGGCACAAAATGGCCAACAATCTCTTGCTTCAAGTTCTTTTAAGACTGAACTGTCCAATTAAGAAAGGACACCTAGATAATTTTCCCTTTTAACCCAATAACTGATCGCTTGAAGTCCACAATGCGGACTTTTCTGTCCAATTACAAAATGCCACCCAAACTCATGAAGAAGAAAGAAGAAGGTGAAGAAGAAGGAAGAAGAAGGTGAAGAAGGTGAAGAAGAAGGAAGAAGAAGGTAAAGAAGAACAACCTGTCTCTGCCCTAAAACCTCCATCTTGCTTCATATTTATTTCTATATTCTAAAACCCCAAACTCTAAGATTTCTACCCTGTGATATTACACACTTCTAACCAACTCCACACCCACAATCCCAGGGCTATCAATTAATTTTGGAAGCCTTCTCCAGGGCCTCAGGTCAAAGGCAGTGTTCTCTTTGTGCCTTTAAGCACAGAAAGTTTAAAATTCTCAGCAGCCAGGATTCCAACACTCCCCATCCTGGGTCAGGAAAAGGCTGCAGGTTTGCCTGGTTGCAGATCTTTGTCATCTGCAGCACAAAATTTTGTGTTCCAAGAGATGGGCAGCGACCAAAGATAGCACAGATCACCAACCCTCCCCTCCTCAGTGGTCAGTCTGGAGTCTGATGACATCCAAAAATACCCAGCCCTGTTTCCCCAGGGTGCTCTGTGATACAACAGAAGCTGGATCAAGAGCCAGCATTTGGAAATACGTTCTAATTGCACACTGCTTTTCACTTGTGCACCCACAGCAGTGCTTGCTGTGCAATTACATGTCACCATATACAAATGACAGTGCAGTTACAGGAACTTTACCAATTATAGGGAAATTGCACCCACTATGCTGAAGAGGTTTTCGTTCAGACACAGCTCAGGAGCACAAGAACAAGAGGGAAAGTTACTCAAATTGACTAGAACTTCTACAGGGCATTTGGCTTTTAGGTCTGTAGTTTAAGCATCAGTTCAAGGACTGGTGTCAAGTTTCCAGAGTGCTGCAGAATCTTAATGGAGTACAGACTTTTTATGCCTGCATTTATGTTCCTGCTCTGCTGTGAGTGTGAGGCTCCCCAACAGTCCACACCATGTTCCTCCACGTCGTAAAATTTGCAATTTCCTGAAGAGGAGGCTGCTTTTCTTGCAGAGAGCAACAGGTTCCTTCAGTCTTCAGGCCTTTTGCTCTGCAGAGCTGGGTGATTATCAGTAATTGTGGATAAAAGGAATTGTGCTGTAAATTTGTGCTATAAATGTAACATCCTCCACGTCCTGCCTTTTTAAGTGCCCAAAGATGTGCACAAGCTAAATTCATTAGTGAGCCCCTACACATTTTCTAGAGCCCAATAATACAAAATTTAAACAATTCTGGCTGCTTTCCTTTCTTTTTTGTCACACCTCAGAGATGCAGAGCCCTGCTTTCAGCTGACCCTGTCGCAGCCATGGTGACACAATTGCAAAGATTGGTTTTTGCTTGCTCTCCATCTCTGGTTCCCACTTTTGCTGGGACTGCTCTGGAAGCAGCACTGGGCTGTTGTGGGCTCTGAGCAACCTGCTCTGGTGGGAGGTGTCCCTGTCCATGGCAGGGAGGTGGAACTGGATGAGCTTTAAGGTCCTTTCCAACCTAACCATACTAAGATGCTGTGATTAGAGGGAAATTGCTCATGTCCCCATGAAGGAAAGTCATATTGTGATTTTAGTGGTATTTCCAGTGCCTTGGTTAGAGCCCAGAAGTCTGAGAAGGGACAGTACCTCCAGCAACAATGCAGACCGAGATAATAAAACATAATAAATAAAATATTCCATTCATGGAGACCTTCCCATTCCAAAACCCAAACATCACTGTGTCAGCCAAATCTCCCTTTTACATATTTGTGAAAAATGTGTATTTTATGATTGGCTTTTCACAAATATTCAAATGAATATTATATGTGTTGTGTTAGAAAGTTATGCTGTATTAA
>JAWWEY010000414.1:0-11426 GCA_035582745.1 Loriotus luctuosus
ACACACAGGGACTCACACCAGATCTCTGGCAAACCCACATCCCTGATGCAGATGGGATTACCCACTTATTATTTTTCATGTCAGGCTCGACAACTTCGGAACAGACATCACCCTTTCGCTTGGCCAAAGTTGCATTGCCGAAACATCTGCCCCGACCTGTGACCTGACTCAGGGTAATTCCTTTGCGGGGGGTGTCCCACCTGCATTGGCGAGGGGCTTTGGCTGTAGAATAGCTAAAGGGGGTGTCTAGGGCGACTCCTTCATAAAAGGGAGGTTTGACATCATAACAAAGCCAACAGGAGTCAGTTAGGTTAGGGTTAGATTCATTTAGGGACAGGAAGGTAGCTTCTAACATGCGAAGGATTGGGTCTGGGTCTGACCCGGTTGAGCGGTATGTCTGAAAGGTTTCCACATCACCGGTCGGGACGTCGGTGACGTTTGTGGGCAAGGCCTTGGGGTAGGTCATGTTTCTCCCTTTCTGCGTGCTTTTGATCACTTTGTTGGGTCCAACCGCTCGGGGAGCTGACGGTTGAACCCTCGTAATTTGCACGTTCACCCACTGTTTTGACCCTTGATGGACTACTGTCCATGCTTTGCCCACGGCCCAGCTAGGATGATTTGGCTGTAAAACTGTCAGTTTGTAGTGAGTGCACGCCCGAAATTTGGGGATTTTATGTCGGTGTCTATGAACATTTTCCATATTGAAGATGGGTGTTTTGCAACCCACGGGTGCCCAGGTGAACTGAAGGAACTTGTCGGGCTCTTGCGGGTCCCAACCAGGCCCTGACGGCCTGGCATCAGTGACTATTGTCTCACAGCCCCAGTGTCCACAATGTCCCCACCCTGGGGAATTACAGTAAATTTTCCCTGGGTTTGAAGCTGGGCACCAATAGGATAGATACGTGTGTGTGGTGTGTGGGGAATGAGGATTTGGTTTTGGTTGTCCTGGAAACAGGTCGGTGATGCTAAGTATGAAGAATGGGGTGTTCGGTGTGGTGACGTCTCTGAGTGTTTTGCCCTCAGTGAGATGTCGCATGACCCACCTGAATGGCTGATGGGGGTAGTAGTCTGGGCTGGCTTGCCCACTGACAACAAACCCCAACAGCAAAATCACACAGAAACACCATTGATGCTTGGATCTCACATGTGCGGTTTTCTCAGGCGCTGTCTGATGGCTTGGTGGACTGTCAGTTTCTTGTGGAAGGGGAGTGTATACCTCCTGAGGCTGACCCGTAAGCATGTCCTGTAAACGGAAACTCACAATTCTCATCAGTAAAACAAGCCATTGCACTGGTTAAGGCATGAACGGCTGCCTGAACAGGTGTCAGCTTCTCTTCCCTCACAATATGTTTGATCATATCTGCTAAACTGGCTCCGGCCGGTAGGGAGCGCATTATGTCCTTCGTGACAATGTTATACTGCTGCCTGAGGCAGTCAGATATCACGGGTTCCTTTGCCTCGTCGGGCAGGGTGGAAAAGTCCACTGCAGCCTGCAAGCGATCCACAAACTGCGTGAAGCTTTCACTTTCCCCTTGTTTGATGGTGGACCATGGTGTTTGTCTAGCCACAACCCTAGATGCGATACGTATGGCCTCTCGGGCTGCCCGGGAGGTAGCTCTGACCTCTTCTGCTCGGAGCTGGGCAGCCTGCTGCTGTGGCGTTATCATCTCGTCATGTTTCCCCAGTAGACGGGAAAAACTGGACCCATGCAATGCCTGCCCCTCCCTGGACGCCTGGGCTAATGCAGCGGTGCACCGGTCTGCCCATTCTTGTTTAAAAACAATTCTCCCTGCTCCGTCAAAAAGTAAACGGCTAACTTGCCAAGTATCAAAAGGCAGCAAGTCATCATTGCTAAACAAACCATCTAGAGGCGTGGAAACCAATCCTGAATTTATCCCCTTTTCTGAAATGGCTTTAATAATCGTCTGAATCTCTTTTACATTTACAGGCGTGTATGTTCGCTGCTGGTTGCCTTGTGCGCCTGTAACTCTCACGGGAAAAGCGTGAATAGAGTCCACGTTTTCCCAATCAGCGCAAGCTATTTTAATCTTGCCCCAGTCAGTGAGTTTGCACCGCGACTGGTTTCTATCTTTGTTTAAAGATTTACTCGGTTTCGCCCGAAACCGCATTAATTCTGTCTCTGACTCCGGATCGCTGCTGAACCCGGAGCCATCTGTGGAACCAGAGCTGTTACTCCCTTCAGAGTCGGAAGTGAACTGGCTGTGAGCTTCCGGCTCCCCCTGCTGTTTTGTTCTGCTCCGACCCCGCTCCTCCCCTCGGAGGCGGTGCCGCTCCCGCCCCCTGGGCTTGCCCTGCCTCCCGCAGGGGAGGGTCTCTCCCTTATATGGTGATGACATCGGACCCGGCTCCCAGGCGAGAACCTGCCCCCCTCCGCCCCCCCGCGCTTGCGCGTTAGCGTCTCCCTTTGTCTCCAAGCTTTTCCCGCCATGGCCACATCGGTCCCGCCCCTCCCCGAGCCCGTCCACGCCATCTTGGATCCAATATGGCGTAGGGACCGGGTCTGCCGGTCTCGTGGCTGTGGCAGCTGTCCCCACGGCCGCGCGGGCTTCTGCGGCCAGCCCCCCCCAAAAGGACCATGTGTGCAGCTCCGCCGTTTGCAGCGGTTCGGCTCCCGGTGGGCAGGGCGGCGGCGGCGGGAGCGGGACGCCCGAGCTAGCGCCGGACTGCCCCGGTGCGGCAGCGGGCACCGGGAGTGGGGCGGGGGGTGCGGAGGGGGCAAGCGGCGGCGGCGGCAGCGGCTGCAGGGCTGGCGCGGTGGCGCCGAACGGTCCCGGGGCGATATTGGACACCGGGAGCGGGGCGGGGGGTGCGGAGCGGGGGGGCAGCGGCAGAGGCGGCGGGGGGAGTGCGGGCGGAAAAACCGCGGGTGTTTCGGAGGTTTCCAAGGGGGGTCCCGGGTCCGGTGGGTCCCTCGGGAGGACGGGAGGGTCTGGGCTCAGGCACGGAGGGCGATGGGGCGCGGTCGGTGCCCATGCAGTCCCGTTTTCAGCTGAATCGCTCCCCGGAGGGATCTGGATCGCGCCCGGCTCCCGCACCCCCCCGGATTCGGTCGCGGGGGGGGTCTGTGTCGCTGCACTAACCCCGAGTTGTGGCGTGGCCAATAAACACGTTTTTGCAGCTTTCCAAGTCTCCTGTTCCTCAATAGCTTTGCGTAAGGCTGTTTCTACTTTTCCCCACGCTTTTAAACTTTTCCCACTGCCTGTGGACTTTGTGTCCTTGGCCAGTGCTATGGTACATCTCTCCCAAACCTCAGCATGCAAAATGTCAGCAGCCTTTTCAATGGCCCCGAGCTGTAAGAGCCTTGCCAGGGCAAGAGTAAAGTACTTCAGCTCACATTTTATACCCCACTGGGCATGAAGCGAACTTACGACCTTTGCGACTGCCTCCATACGAATCGCCGGTCTGAGGCGTCCCCCTGCACCGGAGTCAGTTTCACTGCTGCGGCCGCCGTCTGTGGTCCAGGAGTACCCCCGAAACCCCGAGATCTTCCGATTCCCGGGTTTCGGCACCAGTTGTTGCTTTCCTGCTTGGAAAGCAAGCAGTGACGTGGCTCCACATGAACGACACGGTAGCCCCCCAGGGCTACTCGGGCCAGATAACACGCAGACACCAGTTTGGTGGATGGTTAAAAGGCATTTATTCTTACATCTCAAGGGGTTATATAGATAGGACTTCTGTACGTCAGAAGCGGGGTGTGCTGACTCAGTGGTTAGTAAGACGATAGAGAGTCCTTGGAGTTTTCCTGTGTTAGAAGGGGCTACGTGCTCTGGCTACATACCGGGGGGTTCGTTATCTTATCTTTGGGAGCAGAGGGAGAGAGGAGGAAAAGGGGGCCCCTGTTATCTTTCCGTCACAGCCCGAAATCTTCCGTGTGCCGTTCCCTGTCTGCCACACATATTCAAATGGTTTCCCGGATGGTTTCTATGATGATTATTACATAAACATTAGCTCTCACCTAGTATTATAATTAGCTGAATATCCTTTACGGCTACGCAATTGTCCCCTTTAACTGGGTCAGTGGGTTTCTGGGGAGGAAGTAAGATGTCTTCCTCATGTTAAACTCTTCACCTGTGTCAAGTTGGCAGGGCTCCTTGACTTGCTGGTCACAGTCCAAACCTCCTCTCATTCTTAGAAGTCAGTGGTATTTATGGCTCCTGCACTCTTACAATACTTAATAGATCACCTGTCATTCCCAACCTTGTTTCAGTTATCCCCACCTGGTATCAATTAGTTTCCTTGTTAAGCTCTAATCACAGTATATGGTCTTTGCTAACTACATTTCTAACTTAACCCCTTGACTCAGTTCTCTCCCAAATTTGCCCTGAACCAGGACAAGCTCATAGAAATAGTGGTGTGATGAACGTTTTATACTATAGACCTTAGCAAAACATAAGATGTTAAAAGGCTTTTGTGTAATTAAGAGAACAGTATAAAGCAATTAGCTGACTGACCTATCCAAGTGATAGGATAACCGTGACACAAACCAGAGGACCGGAGAAGGACTTGGAGCAGAGAAGGACTTTGAGAAGAGCTCGTTAACTCCTCTTATCAGAGAAGTGTGAAACAATGGGGATGAAACCACGGGAAGGAATAAAATATATCAACTTGATTAACAGGATGTCATGCAAATAAGTCAGGATGTAAAAACCAAAACAAAAGGAGCCCCTGCAACATCAAAAGCTCTCAAGAATGTTTGAATACTATATAAGCTAATTGTTATAGATAAGTAATTTAATATTTGCCTTTCACAATTAAGAGATAGATATTATATAGATTTATAGTAATGTTATTGTAAGATGCCATTCCATAGTCCTCTTTCCCCTCGCTTAGCCTTGGTAGGGCATTTAGGGGGTGGGCAAGCTTGTTACGAAGAGGCACAGCATGGCAACACCTGACCTACAGTCAAGTTACAAGAAAGCAGTCTTCACCAATGGACAGCGATGAAGAGTTAACTGACAGACTTTGGGAGGGCCTAGGGTTACATGATGCAGCACCAAGAGTATAAAAGGTGGAGCGGCCATTTTGTGAATGAGCCACGTGGCTGTAAAGCTATGGGAGGGGGCAGGCTCCCAGCGCTGTAATTTTTTCCTTATTCAGTCCTCTGTTTTAATTCTTGTCAAGGTTTAATAAACCTTTTTCTAAAATTTTAGAAGTGACGCTTGTTTCTCACACTAATGAATATGCATGTAACCTCAACAATGTAACCATATATAGAGAACATGATTTAAGCTACCAGCGTGCTCTTTGGCCATTTGCCAAAAGCACCCCAGCACTGGTTTACTTATTTGTCCTTTTTTTATCCTTTACTGAACGTTAAAAAAAAAAATTTAAAGAGTGAACTTTGTTTTTCACAAGTAGATATTCCAGGTGTTACCCCCCAGACACTTAAATCCAGGGGTTAAACCACAAGTTCATTTACTCTAGTTTGGCACAAGGAGAAATCCTAACCAGACATTCTCAAGAGGTCACAAATACATAAAGTTCACTGGCAAAAATATAGAAAATAAAGGAACTTTGGCAAATGAGTAAATACAACACCAAATTCAACACAAAACATGTATTATACCATTACTTAGCATTAATTTAGTATTAACTAAGCATTCAACCTAGAAGGCTTTAAAATCTTGAGACGTCATGTTACCCTGATACAAAAAAGGTTAATTCAATTTCTAATGTAACTGTGAGCTTTTAGTCGAAAGACACTGTAGCTGTGAACTTTTAGCAGAGAAGACAGTGTCTGCAGACCTCTTTAGCAGAGAAACAAGGTGTGGTGGTTTTGCATGAGAAGCATCTACAGAAGTGATACAAAAGCTTCTGTGTAACTGACAGTCTATAGAACCACTAGGAAACTCTACATGCCTCTGTGAAAAACACGTTAAAGATGAAAAATCCCAAAAAAGCTTTCTTTTCCTTCCAGCCTGGGAACAGGTAACAAGGCCCGACCCGGTCGCTGTCTCAGCTGGGCCAGGCTGGGCAGGCCCTGCCGCGGGGCCCCAGCAGCTGCCAGGCGGGAAGGCGGGGTGGCTGCAGGGGCCATGGCCAATAGAAGGCCGGGCCACAGCCGTTAACATCTTACCCCCAGGTCCCTTCCCCCCAGTGCGGCTGCTGCATGAGATCATACGCCTGAGACCAGATGCGGCCCTGCAGCCCGAACCGATTAGCCCTGCACCTAGAATTAAACACAGCAAAAATCAAAGACCAGCCATACAGACAATCCTAACACAGCTCCAGCCGATGTCAACTCCTTCAGTACTTCAATCCTCCCTAGAATAAGAGAAAAAAACCAAAAATGCAAGCAATGTAGAAGAGCAACATAAAAACACCAAAGTCAGTAAAGAAGTCAAGTCCCAGATAAGATAAATAAAGAGATACCTTTAGTTTCAAACTAAAATTGTCTTATAAAGATATGGAAAATAACTCTTTTTTTTTCCCTCTATAACACATAAAAATATAAAGAGATGAAAGTGTTCAGATTGTAGACATCAAACAAAAGCCTCCATACCAAAGTAAACAGATTATAAAGTAGTTGTGATCCAGGAAAAGTTTAAACAGAGAAAAAGAAAAGTGATTAAGTCTCTGTGCTTCCAAGGAGAGAAGAAAAAAAACCTCTGTTCCCAGAGATGAAGATAATTTTAGAAATAAATAATAAAAACCTTTGTCTTTAAACAGCTCATCTTTAAAACAGTACCCCAATAAGTTGACATAACCCATAAACACAACTATGAGAAAAGCTTGTAAGAAATAAGAAAGATTTCACAATTACAGATTTCCCCAAGCAGCTACTATTCATGAGAGCCACGAGAAAACATTTTTCTTGTAGAGAAGCCTCCATAACATTTACAAGAGAGACTCCTCTCCCTAAGTAAACTAAAGAAAGACTATTTTAGAAGTAGTAAACTGACTAAAATTTTAAGCTTTGTTTCTTTACATAGTCAGTAAAAAAGAAAAAATTGTAGGGAGTAGAGGTGTCCTAAAAGTTTGGTTCTGATTCTTATTACTCTTTTTTTAGTTACTGTTAATAAACTTTTCTTTATACCCTTTTAAAGTTTTTAACCTGTTTCGCCTTTCTCCTAATCCTACCTCACAACAAGAATGAGTACACTCGTAATTAGCAAACACTAAACCCACTACACTCATTAATATGTTAGCAAGAAATCTCACATTAAGAAACGAAAACCACTAAACAAGGCATGCAGAAACTGCTCTCCATGCAAGGACATCAGAAGATAAAGAGGAGACATCTGGCTTAGGAATGCAGCTACAGCCAAAACAAGAACTGAGTTGGGGAACATGGGAAGGGTTTTTATGGTAACGGGAAAATTACCATATGCATGTAGTGACTGTATATTAGCAACACACATGTAGAAATTGCAGGGCATATTAGGAGGAGCTATCCCCCATGCCACTCCAGGCACCTGAATAAATTATGCCCTCTTTAATACAAAATTTTCATTGTTAAGGAGTCTTATTCAGGTTTTCAGAAATTTGGTGACAACCCAAAGTGTTCCACAAAAGAGAATTAAGAGAAAGAGAAAAGACAAAAGACGTGTAGAGAAACACACATATCGCTACCAACTCCCGGGGTTCCAATATGGATAAGATCAAAACTCCAAAAATGCTGGCAAGGTCCAACACATGAAGCGGGCATATGGCATCTTTTAAGCCCCAGGGCCTCCTTGGGCCCTCCCCTTAGGTGGGACTATCGGTCACTCGACCAATTAGGGGTTGGGTTGTCACTGTCCCCTGCTGTGTGATTGATTGATTGACAGCTCAACTGGGGCTTGGGTCATCTGGGGGCAAGGCAGGACACTGCCTCAGCTGCTCAAAGCCCGGCCTGTCCCTCCCACCAGACATAAACATAGGCATTTCAAGCACCCCATAAATGTCTCAAGACACTAAACTTATCCAGTCTTTGACAACAGGACTGTAGCTTTTTGATGGGTCAGGAACAGAACAGTGTCTGCTGGCTGAAACTTTTGCACAGGTTAACAGGCATCATCCAGATCTCTGCCTTGGTTCAGGACAGGGAGCTCCAGGGGTGACAAAGACAGGTCCTGCCTGTAATGACCATTCCTGTCCTGAGTCCTACTGTGCTCTTGTCCTAGTTACAGGGATAGGAGGTGGAGTTTAGTATTAAGGGTGATGAAAAATCGCATATTCCATATTCCTCTACATCAGTCCTAGTGGACTGTCTCTTTAGGATACACAGGCAAAAACGGAAGGGGGGCACTTCTTTTGTGTCTGCGGGGGAAGGAAGGTGTGTAGGGGACTGGGGGTTCAGGACCATGTGGCAAGCCCATGGTACTGAAACCAGGAGTCAGTAATTAACACGTGAATTAAAGTATTGACATGACTGTAGCCTAACAAAATAAAGACTTTAAATTCAGTATACCAGAATAGGTAACAATGAGCAGGAAATTTAGTAAGCAAAACTGGTAAAACAGGAAGGCAAGCAGCTGGATGTAATGCATACCTATACCCTTCTGCAGGGAAGAGATAAAAAAGACTGGCTGGTTTTGCATGAACAATAGGTTAAAAATATAGTAGCTTGATGCAATGTGTACCTAACCACTTGTTTATTGAATACTAACCAAGAAAGGAGAAAAGGAAATGTATTAAAAATGCTCTATAAACCCACTGAAATCTATATGGAACAGAGAAGTATTTTGTAGAGCATGGGCTCTAATACTTTCTCTCAGCCAACTTAATAAACACATTTTTAACAGAGAAAAATTGTTCATCTGTTGACCTTTGTTTCAGTTTGGTGAGCCATGCAGGGGACCCTGTTTGGCTGCAAGACCCTGGGGCCAGAAGACTCACCTGGGTGCCCCAGGCTCTTTTGATCCTGAACAGGAGACTCCATGGACTCGGGATCTACATGCATGCATGTTCAATTGGACAAAGGTGTTTAAAATTTAGAGTGGGGAAAGGATGGAGGACTTGGACCTTTGAGTCATGGGAAGAGGGAGGACACAGGGAATACCTTTGAAACCCCTGGTAAATACTACCCAGGGAACTGTACCTTTGAGCCCTCCTTCCTCTCCGGAACCTGAAAGAGGAAAAACTCATACTACAGAATTGAAAACAGAAAGGAAGTCATGGTATTGTTACCCCTCAGCATCCTCCACACAGACCCATTCATAAGGGTTAGGAAACAGATCAGCATCTTTGCGGGAGATGGTCATTCAGGCACCATTATGAGACACAGCAGGACCTATGTGTCCCATAAAAATCAAGGTACCCCTCTCATTAGCTGATTTAGAAAAATGGAAATTTGTGGCTAGACTGATGTCTTAAAGAACCTATAAATGAAATAACACACTTTTGAGATAATATTAGCATAGGACGTAATATAAAACCTGGTCTTTATGGTAGGCCTCCAGGGGCAAATATGGAAAAATGTCCACAAAAACCCACCCCCCACAAGGGTTAATACAATTTTATAGGTTTAGTAAATTAGCATATTTGACAAAAATCACCAATTAGGAGCAGAAGTAGTGATGCAATTCCCCCCAGTTCCAGCCTCTTCTAAATCCTCCCCCTTCAAATGAAAACTGAATTTGTTTATGACAATTATGTCCTGAAGAGCTGGTTTTTGGCCTTGGTTCCTAAGGAGAATCAAGATAGGATAGGGGCTTTGGAATATGTTTTGTCTTTCTGCCTATCAGGGCAGGGAAAAGTACTGGGAAAACTAGTTATGAATATAATAACAGGTTACAGAGCTACTGTCTTGGTTTGATACTGGTCAAATGCCAGGCATCCATGAAAGTCTTTTGCTCATCATCTTCTGCTGTAGTTGAGCAGAGGAGAGGGAAAAAAAAAATTAATGAAGGGTTCATGAGTTGAGATAAGGACTGGGGACTGGGAAAAACACTCTAAGGGCAAAACAGGTTCAAATTTAAAGGTATAAGTTAAATTTATTGTTAACAGTGTCAGAGGAGGATAATTAGAATTAAGACTTTAAAACATCTTTTTTCCCCCTAGTCCCTCCCTCCTTCCCACCAACAGTGCAGGGAGACAGGGCAAGGGGGTTTTGGTCAGTTCGTCACTCGAGATCTTTTTGTGCTCAGTCAGAGAGGGGGAGTCTTTTCTGTGCTTTGCTGTGGGGTCCGTCCCATGAGCAAACAGTCTTCCCAAAACTGTTGTGGCGTGGGTCACTCATCCACGGGGTGAAGTCTTTTAAGGATAGGCTGCTCTAGTTTGGAAGTAAGGGCTTTTTTCTCTATTTCTGGAAGCAGGGGCCCTCTCTCTCTATTTGGGTCTCCCACTGGATCTCAGTTTTCTCTGGCATCCATCCGCTCCAGCGTGAGCACTTTTCCCACGGATTGTGAGTGGATCTCTGCCTCCCCCGTGGACGTCATGGATTACAGGGGGACAGTTTCTTTCACCATGGTCCTCACCATGGCTTGCAAAGGAATCTTGTCTCTGATGCTTGGAGAACCTCCTCCCCCTCTTTTGTTCCACTGGCCTTGGTACCACCATATTGTTTTCCCTCACATGTTCTCACTTCCTCCTCTTCTCTGACTAGAAGAAAAACTACTGCTCATAGGTACCATTGCCAACAAGTTTCACCAATCCAAAGATTCCTGCAGGATCCCACAGTGCTGAGAGATTGATCTCATCTAGTTGCTCACCATGTTTTTGCTGCTGGCCATGCGGCCCCACCACCACCATGCAGGCAGTGGTAGCTGCCGCAATGCTGGCACTATTTAACACCTCTCCTCATGCGGGACGCTGGGAAGGAGAAGTTGCTGCCACCATCCCTGCCCTTCTGCCTGTGGTGCGACTGGCTAGGGGTGGCCAGGCAGCAAAGACCAGTCACTGGTGGGCTGTACCAGGATGGCCCCCGGTGGCCATGCCTCCCCACCCCTGGGGAAAAAACTGTGCATGCACTGATTTCATTTTCTTCTTAAATATGTCATCCCAGAGGTGTTACCAACCTCTCTAACTGGACCAGCAGCATGTCTATCTTCAGAACCATTAGAGATTGGCTCTGTCAGACATGGTGGAAGCTTCTAGCAACTTCTCACAGAAGTAACTTTTGTG
Organism: Loriotus luctuosus; assembly: GCA_035582745.1. Lineage (NCBI taxonomy): Eukaryota > Metazoa > Chordata > Aves > Passeriformes > Thraupidae > Loriotus > Loriotus luctuosus. Next base: position 11,068 of record JAWWEY010000414.1, read on the forward strand.
GTCCTCCCCACTACCAAAAACCAGGCAGTGCCAAATCAACACAGCTGCCAATATATGTGTAAATAATACAGAGAATATATAAAATAAAAAAGACAAAAATCATTAGGCAGCAAGACAATGCTAGGATGATCCCCTTGGAATAGCAAAAAAAATCTGGGTAATTCTTAAAGCCCTGGACCCTGATTGGGGAGATGTAGATCTAATGCTAGATGCTCTAACAGACACCGGGAAAGAACTAGTGTTAAAAACTGCATGGAATTATGGAAGAACTAGGCTATGGTTAGGAGAAGATATAGAAGAGGCATGGCCTCTCACAAAACCTCTTTGGGATTACAATAATTCCAGTCAGTATCAACTCT
>JAWWEY010000415.1:0-11421 GCA_035582745.1 Loriotus luctuosus
ATGGAGGGATGGATGGAGGGATGGATGGAGGGATGGATGGAGGGATGGATGGAGGGATGGATGGAGGGATGGATGGAGGGATGGATGGATGGATGGCAGGCTGGGAGCTCAGCGAGGCGCGGCCTGATGCCGTGTGACACCCGTGGTGTCCCCGCTCCCAGGACAATCGATTTTGGAGCAGAGAGAAGCCAGCTTTATGTAACTGCGGCATCCAGCGGCACAAAACACAAACAGCCCGGCTCCTCCCCGCTCCCACAGCCTGATCTCAGCCAGAAAGGAACGAGAAACGGCTTTGTGCTGGAATATTTGTTAGAATTCCCGAGTGTCCCAGCAGATCAGGGCGACACAGCTTTCCCTGCCCTGCTGCCCTGGAGCTCCACACCAAAAATCCATCGGCTCCCAACACTGCCCCAGGGCAGCTGGTTTTTCCAGGCCACTCTCCTGTCACATCCCTGCTCTCTCGCTCATTGGCTGGTTTTATTTAAAAAAACCAAATTACCCAACGCTGACCACCTTATCCACCTCACTTTGTCCGCAAAACCCCACAGAGACTGCAGGGAAATTCTGCTCTGAGCTCCCTCAGGGCTGGGGATTTCATCCTTTCCTCAGCTGCCTCCAGAATTTGGGTCTGGGGAGGAAATTCCTCTTGGAATTATTGGTAATCCCTTAAATTTATTTTATTTTTAAGCAGTCAGGGTTACTCTAAATTACCTTCATCCTTCTCCTGTGAAGCCTCATCTCACCCAACACCTCCTGTTCCTGCACCACATTCCCACTCCCATTTCATGCCAGGGATGGAATCAGCGTGAGGAAAACGCAATTCCTCACCTCAGACCCCAAATCCAGCTGGAATTCAGTGGAACCCACCACACCCAATTCTCCACCTCCCTCCTGCCATAAGGAAAAATGCTGGAGCTCATTTAGGATTTCAGAGGCACTCCAGCACCCAAAAGTGACCAAATTCCATGGAAATCACCCAGATTTGGGTGGGAAATGCTCCAGCTCTCAGCTATTATCACCTTCCAATGGATTTGGGTATTCCTTGGACCCCCAAGGTGGGAATTTGTGGGAAAACAAAACATTCCTGGCCTGAAATCCGACAATTCCCAAGGCATCTGAAGGATCAGAGAGCACCCCTGGCTCTCTAACTCCTGAGTTACTCCTTGAGTAGCATTGGAGATGTGGAAATTAATAAAAAGAGGCCCCAGCCTGGCAGGGCAAAGCAGAACAGACTCATCCACAGCCTGGCTTGGGCTTTTTCCCATCTTTTCAATCCTTCCACCCTTTTTTGCCCAGTGGGATTCATCCTCTGCTGCTCCCAAGCTGTTTTTCCAGGATGGATTCATGCCTCGACAAGTTTGGGATTAAAAAGTCCAACTGTACAACAAAAAGCAGCAAATAAAATCAATACCAAGCACGGCTGACTGAAAAAAACATAGAAGATAATTTGAAAAAAAGACTCCAAATTCAGGAGTTTCCACATTGCAGGGAAAACCAATCAATTTCCTGGAAAGGTTTTGCTGGCACTGCTGGAGTTTTGTTTTAAAAGGAATAAAAAAATGTCACCAAGGTGAGCCAAGGTCTTTGTTTGCTCCTGATCTCAGGGAAAAATGAGGGAAAAAACCCAATTGAATCCCAGTGGATGTAAAATCCTCACTTTTCCCATTAAAACCTGGGAATTGCAGCTGCCTGTGACGCCCCTCTGGTCTCACTGAAATGCCAGAGCCTCGCTCTGCAAAACCAGCAAAAACACAACAGGAATCCTGGAATAGCTGGATTCCCTCTGATTTATTTCCACACAAACCCCAGGACTGCAGCAGGACAAAACCAGTGACAGAAATCTTGAGCAAAGTTAAATTTATATTGAATTATTTTCACCTCTCCCATGGAAAAAGCAGGCTGAGGGTTCCAGGCCCACCCCAGGCAGGTTCTGCCCCTTCCCAGGAACAATTCCTTCCCAAAATTCCAGGAAATCTTCCCTGTTCCACCTCCTTCCCACCCTATTTTCCTGATATTTAAGCCAACCCCAGCACCCTCAGAATAAATTGTATTTTTAGGAAGCCTTTACTTTCACATGAACACCAATAAAGTCACTGCTGAAGGAACTCCAGGAGAGGCTGCTCCCAGCTCCAACATTCCCCAAATAAACAGGATTTACCTTGGCTCCACTTGTTTCTGTCTGGAATTTGGGAGAGGTTTATCCATGGAAACCCAGGAAGTTCCCCAGCCCCTGCATATGAGGGAAAATTCATTATTTGCACTCTCAATATTCCCACTGTTCACTGAGTTTTTACTCCCCATCACTTCCCACATATTCCCCTTTTTCCCATCAGTATTTTCTCATTTTACTGGAATTTCTCCTCGAGGAAAATTCCTGTTTAAAGAACAACATGGTCCCATGCATATTTCCTTAATGGAAATCATTTGGGCCAAAGCAGCAGTTTAGCAGCTGGAGAAAACAAATGGGGTTATTTTAAACTCAGCTTTTGTGCTGCTGTTCAAGCCTAATTTCATTTTATAATAAAGCCAAACTCTTATCATACTTGGGGAAATATTTGGATGACTTTCCCAATTTTTAATCTAATTCCTGCCAATTTATTTTGAAGGCTTAATTTCAATTGTCACAACCAGCAGCAGTATCCAACGTGGAATTGCACATCCAAGCAGTGGGAGGATCCCACACCAAAAACTGCTGGGACCAGCCAGGAATCTCTGATTTTATCTCAGTGCCTCAGTTCCCACTTGTCCAACAACACAAAAAATAACAGCAACCACCTCTATAAAACTTAAATAATAGAAACAATGAGGTATTAGAGGGATAATTACTATTTGAATAAATTAATAACAAAAAAATGCATGGAAGTGGTGGATTTAAATGCAAATTATTCACTCGGTTTAGGAGTGAAAAAAACCCCTGCACAGATGAATTTTGTGCTATTTTTTATTTGATCTGGATGCATTTTGTTTGAAAAATAAATGTGGGAGTAGAGACTTAAACTGTTGGGACTCTGTGTCCTCATTAAGCACTAATTGCTGCTGTTTATCTGGCCAACATTTTTCTGCAGGAGAAGCTTTCCAAAATCCTCCTGTTCTCCTTTAAATCATCCCAGTACTTGCTGGAATAAAAGGAAGGCTTCAATTTCTATTTTGGATTCATTTTGATTTAACCCCATGACTGAACCAAAATTCTCTGGGCAGTGGAAGCCAAAATCCCAGCAGGAAATGGGATGGGTTTCATCCAGGAGGAAGTGGATGTTTCCCTAAAAACCAGCCCAGTTGTCAAAGCTCTCCTGCAAAGCACCTGATTTGGGACAAAATGTTTTGGGAAAAAAAGAGGATTCTGCCACAAAGGGTGACTTTCAGGTGTTTTGGGAGCAGGCACCAGCGGGTTTGAGCAGGGTAAAGCTCTAAAAACCAGGAAAATGGGATTAAGCAGATTTGGGAATCGCAGCCAGACCTGCATCTGTGTCCCACAAAACCCCTCACAAGCCTTTAACTCCCTGGGTGGAGCCAGCCTGGGAGAGCTGGGAATGTTCCCCTGGAGAAGGGAAGGGAGTCTTTAACATCTGCTCCAACCCCAGCTATCCCAGCATTCCATGAAATCCAAACCCACATTTTCCTCTCTCCCTGTAGCCCAGGAAAATCCAGGCCCCAGGGCAGGAATTGCTTCTCTGCACTCCTTGCCCACAAACACTGCCCACATTCCCAGTTTCACCTCCTTAGGGGTGGGAAATTGGCCAAATCCCAACATCCCCCTCCACCTGCAGCCCTCAGGCTTTTCTAGGATGAGCTTAATTCCTTTTCCACGCTCAATGCCCAGCTGGAATGGGGCAACAGGACCAAAAAGCCCCAAATTACACCAAATTTGGGGGGCCTGGAGCTGAGGAGCCCCAAAGGTGTTGGAAAGTGATTCAATCCCACCTTTCCCCCCATTCCTGCTTCACTGAATCCCAGTTCTGGGGCTTCACATGGAAAAGGGATTTGTGTCCATCTCTTATCCATGGCTTTATTGGACTGAGGGTTACACAGCTCCACAACCTCATAAAACACAATCAGCTCTGGAAAATGCTTTTCCTGCCTTCCAGCCCACGGCACAAATCAGATTTCAGGGATAAGATCCAGCCTGGCTTTACGAGGAGAAAGGGCATTAAACCAGGACTAAAATAGGAACCACACCACCCTTAGGCTGATGTGGAGAAAGGATTGGGATGTGCTTTTAAAAAGCACTTCAGACATCCTCCCTTTCACTGTAATTCTGCAGCCCAGGGCAAAGCTGGGATCAGCAGCAGGAGGCTGCCCAGACACACACACAGGTGAAGCATCTGCCCACAAAAAGCTGCTCAGACCTGGCAGCACTCCCAGAGGTCGGAATAAATCCTTCAAAAATTGTCAGCCGAGGCACAAAGGGCAGGCAGAGGAAGGAGAAGGAGATGATAACAAGAAAAATTTGCTTTATTGAAGCTGTCTGTGCTGAAGAGGAAGCGGCGCCTCGAGGGCAGGGAGGGCTCTGAAACACAAACTTCTCCTTGAGCAGACTTTTCCATGTTTGCCAGCCAGGGCAGCAGGAAAAGCCAGACCAAGGGAATTGTTACAGCTTAAACATTCAGGGAAGGGCCCAAATGTTCTCCCAGAGCAGCTGAGGCTGCCCCTGGATCCCTGGAAATGCCCAAGCCAGGCTGGAGCACCCAGGACAGTGGGAATGCCCTGCCATGGCAGAGTGGAATGGGATCATCTTAAACATCTTTTCCCACCCCAGCATTCCATGAATCCCAAACCCACATTTTTTCCCCTTTCTGTGGGTTTGTGGCCCAGGAAATTCCAGGCCCCAGGGCAGGAAGGGCTTCTCTGCACTCCTTGCCCACATTGCCAACTTCCACCTCATGGCAGGGGTGCCACTAAATGGGATTTCAGCTCCCTGGGATTCTGGGATTTACAAAAACTCCATGTCCTGACCAGACCCCTCCAACTCTTGTCCTGAGCTGTCCTTTTACCCAACCTGAGTGATTTCTGGTGTTGCTCTGAGGACAGAGCTTCCCCATCCCTCTTCTTTCCCCACCTGAGAGCTGAGTTTCTCCCCTGAATTTTCACTCCCAGCAAAGCCAAACCCACAGTCCAGCCAGGAGCGTTTTCCAAGAGATCTGCAGAGCACAAAAAGAGATTTATTTTGGATAAATCCCCGTTTCCTTCCCAGCTCTCTAAAAGGAGGCTGAGGCAGAGCAAGCACAGCTTGGATTTGAAATGAATTTTTCTCCACATGCTCTGGAAGAGGATCCTGGGAATAAAACCAACAGCAGGACAGGCAGCTCTCACTGCACTGCCAGGGTTTGATTTACTGTGGAGCTTTAGCACTTCCACTGCTGAGAAAATACAGAAAAATGTGTAAATAGAACTCAATATTGCACCGAGCAGCAAGAGCCCCCAGCGTGCTCTGAGAGCTGCAGCTGCCCTGGAATTGCCCTGCTGGGAGAGGCCTGGAGATGGAGATTTATTCCTGCCACTCCAGAATTTCCATCTGGGAGTAGAAGAGGCAGGATGGGAGGTGCTGTCATAAGCAGCTTTTTGTCCTGACTGCTTTATTGCTTTGGGAGGGAATAAACAGAACCAGGGTTTGTTTTCTGGATTGTAATTTGACTTTTTCTTGCTGAAAAGATGGATTTATTTCAAATCACTCTGTGCACCTTGGAACCTTTCCCTTCCTGGAGGGATTTGCCTTTTGATGGCATTCCCACACATTCCCCTCAGGGAATGTCCACCCTGTCCTGTTTAAATGCTGGGGTGATCCTTGAGCTCTTCAAATCCAACAAATCACCACAAAATAGCAGAGCCAGCAGTGAAATGCCACTAAAACTCCTCCTTGGGCTTCTGCTGAACACTCATTTCCCAGACTGTCAGCAGTTATGGGCAGCCAGGCATATTTAAACCCAAACTCAAGCCTGGTTTGACTCCTCTGACACCTTCAAAGCCAGAAACCTCCATCCCACATCCTTCAGGGATTTTTCCTCAGCCCTTCCAAACCACTCAGCACAGTCCCAGGGAATATTTCACAGGGATTATTTGACATTTACAGCTCAGGGAAGTGGGTTTGCCTCAGGGCTGTTGCAGGCTCCCCAGGCAGCCAGGAGGAGCCTCAACCACGGTGGAGGAAACAGGGAAAAGGGGAGTTAAAAACATCCAGGACAAGGAATGGAGTTCCATGGTGTGATGGGAACCAGGACAAGGAATAAAACTCCTTAGCATGCCAGCAACCAGGAAAAGGAATGGAATTCCATGATGTGACAGCCACCAGGACAAAGAATGGAATTCCATGGCAGGCCTAGAACAAGGACAAGGAAAGGAATTCCATGGGATGATGGCAACCAGGACAAGGGATGGAGTTCCATGGCATCCATGGAATCAAATGTAAAATCATCAAGGCTGGAAGAGCCCCCCAAGATGGAGCCCAACCATTGCCAGCACTGTCCCATGTCCCCCCCAGTGCCACATTCCCATAGCCTGGGGATCCCTCCAGAGATGGGAATTCAGGTCTGGAGAGCCCACATGGGACAATCCCAAATCCCCTGCACACCCAGCACTGGGATCCCAGCATCCCTGCCCACCCCAAGCCCAAATATTTCATTTTTCCAGGGCATTCAGAGGGATCAGACCCAGCAGGAGCTCCAGGGGAGGAAGAGGCTGACTTTGGTCAGGATGAACAGCTGGAACATCTGCCCCATCCCTCCCTTCATGTCCCCAGACATTTGGGAATGAAAACCTGGCATTAGGGCCAGAAAAATGGGAGTGAAATGATGCTGATCATTAATTCCACCCCTTCCACTACCCCAGTGCTCCAACCTGGCCTTGGACACTTCCAGGGATGCAGGAGCAGCCACAGCTGCTCTGGGAGTCTGGGCCAGGGCCTCACCTCCCTCAGTGGGAAAACCTTCCCTTACATTTAAATTTTCTTATCTCCGAAAAGATTCCACTCCAGCATATTAATTGGATTAATTACAGTTATCTCAGCCAAACAGATACCTAATTACTTAATTACAGAATTGAGGATCCATAAACCCCCCAGAATTCCCAGTGTTTTATTTAGCATTCCTTTTAATTAGAGAGAGGGATGGGGGGAGTTATTGATCATGGAATGGTTGGGACATTAAAGCTCAAAATTCCAGCCTTGGCTCAACAATCTGGATTGAAATGTGGAATTCTGAGGGCTGGGGCTCATCCCCACATTTGTGCTTGCCCAGGACAGAGTTCCTGCAGGAATCCCTGGGAATGGGGAATGCTGCAGCCCTCCCACACTGAGCTGCCCCAGGGGATCACCCAGAACATTCCACTGCCCTCCCACTCCCCATGAAAAATTCATGGCTTATTCCTGGTATTTGTTTTTCATCTCCTGTTTTGTCATAAAATAAATTTCACCTCAGATTCATTTCAAAGCTCTGCATCTTCAGGGCAGTGGGGGAAGATCAATTTGCTTTTTTTTTTTTTTTTCCCTGGGAAAAAATAATACCCAAAAAGCTGCTGAAGAATCCAATTAACTTGGGAAACTTCCTGTCACTGGAGATGATGGAAGTGAAAAATGGGAATAAATGCAGCTGGAGTGGCAAAGGCTTCTCCGAGTGCACGGAGCACAAAATCCATCTTGTTCCTGGAATTTTCCAGAGTGTTTGCTCTGCTCTGTGCACCCCCAATCCCCCAAAATGCTCCCTGGCCAGGCCCACATCCAGGTGGGAATTTCCAGCAGGGATTTCCCAGCAGGGACATTCCTGCCCCACGTTTTTATATCAAACAGAAATCCCAATGAAACTCTGCTCCTGTCCCTGTTTATTGCTCCTTGGATTCAAATCCTGGTTTATTTATTTATTAGTTATTATTGCTCCCAAAAAGTGCCCAAAGGATTCCTGGGAAGCTGCAGGAGCAGGCAGGGGGAACTGCAGAATTCCCATTGTTCCCTCCAGGTTTTGTGCACTTAGGAAACCTGGGAACAATCCTTTGTTTCCGTGGTCTGTTTATCCCTGGAATTTCCAGGTGAAAAACCACAAGGATGGTTTCATTAAGACAAATTATTCCCAATTTCTGTAATGATCCATGTTCTGTGCAATACCAGGAGGATAAAAGCAACAATTTCTCATCAGTAACAACTTCCTTACCGACTTTAATTCCAGAGAAATCCTAAAGAAATCATCCCAAATTACCCAAAATTTTAAACCCACGGAATATCCCGAGCTGGAAGGATCCCCCAGGATCATTTTCCAGCTGCTGGCCCTGCACAGGACACCCCAACAATCCCATCCTGTGCCTGGCAGCATGGCCCAGACATTCCTGGAGCTCCAGCAGGAAAACCCCAGCAGGATTCTGCTGGAATTCGGCCTTGGATCCAAAGCACACCAGGCAGAGCCTGAATTTTGGGATCCATTCACGCAGGGATCAACTCAACTCCCAACATTTTCACTCCATCCTGGGAGTTTCTGTTGGGAGAGGAGGAGTCTCATTTCCTCACCTGCTTCCAGGGCTCTTTGGGTGCTTCCCAGGGCTCCTCAAGGGGAAGGGGAAACAAATCCCAGCAGGAATATTGGGGAAAGGACACTGACCACCAAAACTCCCAAGATTGATTTAATTATCAATATCCAACAGCTCCCACTGCTTCTTTCCCACCCCACTCCCAAGCTCTGAGCAGGAATTCCCTGAGCAGACACCTCCACCCAGATTTTTCCAGCTTCTGAGCAGGGTTTAGAGGGAAAATCTTCTGGGAATATCCTGATTCCAGCTCGGCTGGGCTGACTTCCATGTGCTCATTAAAATAAAAAATCTCAGAGTGAGAGCTGCTGGCTCCCCACTGAGGGGGTGGATTCAGAGCCACATCCCTCAGCCCTGGAAAATTGACACCACCGAGGCTCAGAGCATCCATCCCAAATTACCTCCTGAATCATTTTCCCCTTCTGGGAAAGAAAAAGAAAGGGAAAAAAAAAAGGAAAACAAGTAGCAGCTCCGTGGTTATTCTGTGTTTTCTCTCATTTCACCATTGCCACCTGCTGAGGGATATTTTATGCTCCATTTCTCCCACTCTGGCTGTTTCCAGGTGGGAATAAAATGTCATTTCTTTTCTCCAGGAGTGGGGGGCCTTTGGGCTTTGTGCTGGGTGAGGGACACCCACGGAATGGGGAGAATGGGAGCAGGAATGAGCCCAAGGAGCTGGAAAATCCCTCCCTTCGTGTCACCCCAAAGCAGGGAGCAGCTGCCCCAGGATTTGGGGAAAACAGCATGGGAAAAAGAGTGGGATTTGTTGGAGCAGGGATTTTAGAGGATGTGAGCAGCCCAGGATGCCCCTGCAGCCCTGGGTTAATTCCCCCTTTTTTTGTGAGCAAGGATTTCTCCTGCTATTCCATGGAGCACAGCTCTGAGCTCCTCTGCCTCCCCTTCATTCCCAGTGATGGATTTGATGCCTGAAGCCAAATTTTCTCCTTTTTTTCTTTGGCCTCCTCCCAAGCCAAACCGCAGCCCTGCTGTCACTTCCCTCATCACCTCGCAGGAATTATTGCAGCAGCTGCAAACGTCCCAGGGTGCAGCCCCAGCTCCCTAAAACCCCCCATCCATCTCTGCAGAGGAGAACTAATGGCTCTCCCACCCCCTGCAGCCAACCCTGCCTCCAATATTCCAGAGCATCTTTTATTTAACAGCAGCAGCTGAGGGCAGGGGCTGGGGGGGATCTGTGGGATAACAAATCCATTCCTGCTCTTCCCATTAAAGCTGTTCCCCCCAGGACAGCCCAGAGCACAGGGAGGGAGACTCAGGATGTTCTGGCACTGCTTGGCCACTCAACCAAACCCCAAATTCATCTAATCCCAGCTTTGTCTCTCTCTGCCCATTCCTGGTGTTGCAAACATTTGGGCATCTCCCTCTGGAGACAAATCTGGAGGAAGAAAAGACAATTTTCCTGCCCAAATTCCCCCAGTTCTTCCAGCTCCTGGCTCCAGCAGGATGCAGCAGAGGGGGTGAAAAAGACAAATCCTTTTAATTGACCTGAGCCTCAAATCCTTCTGCTTGCAACTGGATCTTGGAATATTCTGGCTGTTCCTGCCTAAATAATCCCATTCTCAGCAGGCAGGGTTAAGGGCTTGGCTGAGTTTTGCTGGGATAACCCCAGAGCCTCATTTTCCCTCTCTGGGCTCCTGGAATTGCAGTTTTCCTTGCCAAACTGAAGGAAAAGTGTCCACTCCACCTCTGGCACTCCTGCTGTTAAAAAGGAATCCCAAATCCTTCATTTTTATAGGTTCAAAGCTGGATAAAAGCCCCAAGATCCCCAAATCCATCCCCAAACAAAACCTCCCCTTCTCAGCTGAGCTATTTGGGCTCAGAATCAGCCCAGGAAGAGGCTCTGGACCCTGCAAACCCAGAGCCATTTTAATTGGGAGCTAATTAACGGTGTGAGTGACAGCACAGATGGGAGCCAGCAGAGCTGAACCTTTGGAATTTAAACCTCCCATCAATTCAGCTCCCAGCAGGTGGGAGATGAGACTGGAAATCAGAGCAGGGGCACCAGAGGGAGAAATGACAACTTGGGGCAGCTCAAGGAGCCTGGAATTTGTAGGGATTTTACACAGCCAGGTGTTAAGGAAAAGGACTCTCCCTCAGGAATGGACATTTTTTAATTCTCTTGGATTTTGCACAAATCCATCACTTTTTTTTTGCCTTGTTTTGTGACTAAACAAAACCTCCTACACCTCCCTCCTGCTTCCCTTGGGACTGAAACAAACATCTGGAGAGGAGATTTGGGAATTACCCCATTCCCAGCTCTGCAGAGGAGGCTTGGGAATAACCCCACATCCCAACTCTGGAAAGGAGGTTTGGGAATTACCCCATTCCCAGCTCTCCTCCCCTTGTCCTGGGCCCAGATCCCCCCATGGCTTGTGCCCCCTCTCCTCTCCTGAGGCAATCCCTGTGCTCAGATCCAGGGATTTTTGGCACTCAGGGAGCAGCTTTGGGATTGTCCAAGTGTCCATTTGGCTGAGCCACCAACAGCAATTCATCCTGAATTTTATCATCTCCATCCATTTTCATTCCCACATGGAAAAAAGATGATTTTAAATCCAGGAAGTCCCTGAAATCTCCTCCCTGACCTTCAGCCACATCCATATTTCACCTTTCCCTGCGAGCACAAACCACCCACAGATCCTTTCCCAACCTCTCCTGCTCACATTCCCTCCCTGGTTTTTGAAGTGGGGCTGCTTTGTGTTCCAGCAGAGGAAGGATAAATGTCAGGGATTCATTGTTATGGGAGATAATGGGAAAAAATAACAGCCAGGAAGCAGGCTGGGGTATTTGCAGGAATGCAGGAAAACATTTAGGGAAGGCTCCAGGCAGAGCTGGGAATGTTCCCCTGGAGAAGGGAAGGCTCCAGGCAGAGCTCAGAGCCCCTGGCAGGGCCTGAAGGGGCTC
>JAWWEY010000416.1:0-11384 GCA_035582745.1 Loriotus luctuosus
ATGCACCTGTTGCATTCCACAGCAGCAGATAATCATTGTTTACATTTTGTTCCTGAGGCTTCTCAGCTTCTCAGGAGGAAGAATCCTAAGGAAAGGATTTTCCATAAAAGATGTCAGTGACAGAAGGGGGTCAGGGAACCCCGGGGGTGGGGAAGGGTCGGTGATACTGAAGGAAAATAATCCCACACTTGGGGTTTGTGCCTGGGCACCTGGAGAGGAGAAGTTGTCCCAGAGGGGAATTGTCCCACCAGGGTGTGAGGGACCTGTCCCAGCACCTCGGGGTGCCAGACATCCCTGGGAGGCTCTGGAGAGGGTGAGGAAATCCCTGTGCCCCCATCCTAGGGCCAGCCATGGGGTAGGGGTGCTCTGTGGGACCCCCTGGCTCCATGGCTCCATTCCAGCTGGTGGACAGACACATTCCAGCATCCTGGAAGGTGCCAGGCACGGTGGATGAGCCTTTGGCCTGAACTTCCATCCTTCTCACCCACCAGCTCCTGTGGGAACAGCTCAGCTCAGCTCCAACCTCCTCCAGCCCCACAGCCATGGGGCAGAACCAGGGAATTTCCACAGCCAGAACCAGGGAATTGCCACTACCTGAACCCAAAAATTCCCCCAGCCGGAACCAGGGAATTCCCCCAGCCAGAACCATGGAATTCCTACTGCCAGAACCATGGAATTCCTACTGCCAGAACCAGGGAATTCCCACTGCCACAATCCAGCAATTCCCGCTGCCAGAACCAAAGAATTCTCATTGCTAGAACCATGGAAATTCCCACTTCCAGAACCATGGAATTCCCACTGCCAGAACCAAGAAATTCCCACAGCCAGCACCAAGGAATTCACCCATCCAGAACCAAGAAATTCCCACTGCCTGAACCAAGGAATTGCCACTGCCAGGACCAGGGAATTTACACAGTCAGAACCCAGCAATTCCCAATGCCAGAACCAAAGTGTCATTGCCAGAACCAGGAAATTCCCACTGCCAGAACCAAAGAATTCCCACTGCCAGAACCAAGAAATTCACACAGCCAGAATGAAAAAATTCCCACTGTCAGAACCAAGGAATCCCCACCACCAGAACCTTCCCCTTCCCCTCTCCAGAGCCTCCCTGCACCCTGTGCAGATCCAGGATGTGCAGGCTGCCCATGCAGAGCCATTCCCACCCAACAGAGCTCTGCTACAGCTGCTCCCAAAGCCTGGATGTGCTGCTGGAAAAGCAGAGTGAGCTGGGAAACAGCCAAATGTTTGGGGTTTGGGGGGCTCAGAGGCTGATCCCCTCGTTGGAGGGATAATTCCAGCAGCAAATCCCCCATGGAAGGGGTGAGCAAGGAGCCATCCCTGTGCAGGGAGCTGGGCTGGCAGCTGGAGCAGGGTGATCCCATGTGGGATTGGAGTCTGGGAGCTCTGGGATGCTGCAGGGAGGGACTGGAACCCATGTTATCAATTTTCCCCAAGTTCCTTCTGCATTGGTGCTGCCAAATTCCACCCCAGTTGTGCTGCAGGGCTGGGAGCTCCCAGCAGGATTCCTGAAGGAAAATCTCACTCCAGGAACACCTGGTTTTCTCCAGAGGTTTTTCCAGAGGTTGGTTTGCTGGCTGCAGTGGCACTTGGAGCCCTGCTGTCCCTCTGGGTCTGGTGATACCAAGAGCCTCTGGTGGCCCTGGCTGCTGCCCTGTGACCAGGGGGCAGCCCCCCCCTGAGCTCCTGGATGTTGGGATTGATGTCCCTGGATTGGGTTTCAGCTATTTTTGGTCCTGTAAATCCCATGGGTGATGATGCTCAGCACGATGGGTCCTTCCTCCACGTGGCCAAGCTCTTTTTTGGGATTTAACCCCTATTAACTCTTATTCCCAGCTGCCTGCTCCATTCATCCCCAATTCCATCACCATGGGTGGGAATGCTTCTTGCTCACCCCTTCCTCGGGGGATTTGCTGCTGGAATTATCCCTCCAACGAGGGGATCAGCCCCTGAGCCCCCCAAACCCCAAACATTTGGCTGTTTCCCAGCTCACTCTGCTTTTCCAGCAGCACATCCAGGCTTTGGGGGCAGCTGAAGCAGAGCTCTGTTGGGTGGGAATGGCTCTGCATGGGCAGCCTGCACATCCTGGATCTGCACAGGGGGCAGGGAGGCTCTGGAGAGGGGAAGGGCAAGGTTCTGACAGTGGGAACTCCCTGGTTCTGTATAAGTGAATTCCATGGTTCTTGACAGTGGAAATTCCATGTGAATTCCTTAGTTCTGGCAGTGGAAATTCCATGTGAATTCCTTAGTTCTTGCAGTGGGAATTCCATGGTTCTGGCAGAGAGAATTTCTTGTTTCTGGCAGTGGGAATCCTCTAGTTCTGGCAGTGGGAATTCCTCAGTTCTGGCACAGGGAATTCTGTGGTTTTGGCAGTGGGAATTGCTGGTTTCTGGCTATGTGAATTCCAGGTTCTGACTGTGTGAATTCCAGGTTCTGGCAGTGGGAATTCCCTGGTTCTGGATGGGTGATTTCTGTGGTTCTGGCCGTGGAAATTCCTTGGCTCTGGGAGTGGGAATTCCATAGCTTTGGCTGTGTGAATTCCCTGGTTCTGGCCATGGGAATTTCTTGGTTCTGGCAGTGGGAATTCCCTGGTTCTGGCAGTGGGAATTTTTTCATTCTTTTAGTGTGAACTCCCTGGTTCTGTCTGTGAGAACTCCCTGGTTCTGGCACTGTTATTTCCCTGTCTCTGGCACTGTGAATTCCTTGCTCCATGGTTCCAGGCACCACCAGCACCACTCCCCAGGTCGTGCCCCCGGGCTTGGCTCCGTGCAGAGCTGCCCGAGGCGCTGGGAGGAAAAAGGATTGATTGCCTCATTATCCCTGCTCAACCCCGCTCCTTAAATACAGCACACCTGCCCTGAGAGCTGCTCCCACACCTCCCATGGAGCACCCTGGCACTGAATTTCCTGGGAAACAACTCCCTGGCCATCCCTGGGTGCGGAGGTGAGCGGGATCTGGGCTGGGCCGGGGGGATCCTCCAGGCTGGATCCGTGTGCCAGGGTTTGGGATGCTGCTGGATGGGATCGTGTGCTCTGGGGTGCCTGTTCTGGGGGGAATTTGGGGGATGAGTGGCTGGAAAGGTTGTGCTGTGCTCCTAAATGGAGATGGGAATTGTTGTGGATCTACTGCTCTTGTCGTGGGAATAAGGTGGGAAAGGCAAAGGGTTTGCCTTCAACTATTTGGGAAGGTGCAAAAACAGCAATTTCCCTGCTGGGACCTGCCTGTTCCTGCCTGGCTGCAGCTCCAGTGCATCCATCCATCCATCCATCAATCCATCATCCATCCATAGCTTCCTCCAGTGCTGCTGGAGATGTCCAAGCCCCCAATAAATTAAAGTATAAAAACAGAAACAAGGCCTGTCCATCAGTCACAGCCCCTTTTCCTACTGCTCCCTCCTTATTTCCATGAGTCTGGTTGGTGTTTGGGGAGGGATCCTGGGAATCTGGGATTTGGAAGCCACAACTGTGGGCTCAGAACCACTCAGAACTGCCCCGATGCCTCTGCTGGGAGGTGGCTGCTCAAAAATCCTCCCCATGGAGGTTTGTTGGTTAAATGGCTCTGGGACAGAACTGCAGGGATGGATTCTGGTCTTGGGAATGGGAATTGCTGGATTTAATGGAAATTGCTGGATTAAATGGCTAAAATGTGGAGTTTGGAGGGAGGACACGCAGGGTTCCTGCTCTCAGGAGCTGTGTCTGAGTCACCTCGGGATGGGAAGGATCATGTGAAGTGTGACCTGCTCTCGAGGTGTTGACAACAGCAAAAATCAAAAACTGGTTTTATTTTATTTTTTTTTTAGCTCCTCAGAGTTAAACTGAGGCTTTTGGGCAGGAGAGCCATGTCAGTGTTGGTGTGATAGGCGGGTCAAGCTCACTTCTCCCTGCTCAGGGCTCTCGTTGGGGTTAAAATCTCTTCAGTTTAAAGAAGGAAATTGTTCCTGGGGATGTTCAGGGGCTTTGGAGCAGAACCTGACGTTGGATTGAGGTGCAGCTTGTCCTGCTGGATGGGAGAGTTAGAGGGGACAGGGACAACGGGTCCCTGGAAGTGATTTAATCTCCAAGGACTCCTTTAATTAATGCAGCAACCTTTGGATGCCTCCTAATTGCCCAGGCATGCCTGACTTTGCAGCACGGAGGGGCTGAAGTTGTGCTGAGGAGCCTGGATGTGCCTTTCTGCTCTCCCTCCCTTTGGAGCTGAGAAAAATCAATGGAAAACCCTTCCAGAGGCCCGGAGAGCTCTGTTATCTCCAATCAACCTCAAACAAAACCCCACTGCACGTCAAGGACAGCTGCTCCTTGCCTGGTTAAAAATTCAGCTTTTCCTTACAGATTGATTAAATTCCTTTGGTTTAGGGCAGAAAGAGCTGTGCTGTGGGGTGGAAATGCCGTTTCCCAACTCTGCACCTTTGGGAAATGCATTTTGGGGAAGGGAAGGGAAGGTCCTGATCCCCCGTGGCCCTGAGGAGCTGCTGGGCTCTTCCTGCCTTTCCCATGAGTTGGGTGTTTGGAATTCAACCCCGGAGCTTCTCCCATCCTCCTTCCCAACCCCACCCGGTGACACAGAGCCCCCCTGAACACCCAAAAGTCAGCTCCGAGCCGTGCTTAGGCAGGCGTGCAGCAGCTTCCAGCCGGGAGAGATTAAAAGTTACTGAATAACCCAACTCCCCCGCCAGCCCCGCTGCCAGGTGCCCGGGGGGCATTCCGGTCATCCCAAAACCTCCGGTGCCGCTTTCCCCCGTCCCAGCCCTGCCGAGCCGCGGGGGACGGACTGGATGAGCACGGTGGGTCCCGGGCACGGGCAGGCGAGGGGACGAGGCCGCTGCTGAGGGGCAAAGCCACCGTGGCACAGGCGGCGGGCGCGGCTCCCGCAGCCCTCCCGCAGCTCCAGCGCCGCCCGAGCCCTTTCCTTTCCTTTCCCTTCCTTTCCCTGCCGCTGCCCAGCGCCTCCTTCCCCGGCTCCGGCCGGGCCCTGCCTCCGGACGAACCATGGCCTCGGTGTGCGCCCTTTGCTCGCTCTTCCTTTCGGGACACGGAGCAGGGGGCGAGCGGGGGGCGCTGCCCGGGGGCCGCCCCGCGCCTCCCTCCGGACCCAAGTAAGGCTGGGGCCACCAAGGGGACAGGCCGGGGAGGCGGCTCGGGGTGGCGATGTCCAAGCGGGAGTTGGGGTGCTTTTCCAGGAGTGTTGTGCTCGCGATGGGACCGGGGTAGGGGTTTTGTTGGGATTCCTGCTGGGAACCATCACACGTTCCCGATCTCCCGGCTCTGCTTGTTCCTCGCCTCGGACACGCCTTTGGTGGGGTGGGCTGGGGATGCCCCCAGTACCCCGAGCAGGTCGGCATCACCCTCCTGGCTGGGGGATCTGCGGGACCCCTGTAGGGTCGTGACAGCCCTAAAAACCCATCCCAGGTGCGCCTTTCTCCACCTGGGCACCTCCAGCTTCTCCTGCGCGCATGGGCTGGCAGGGCCCTGCCCTGGGCACAGCACGGCAGGTTTGGGGCACCTGCGGGGATGTGGGGAAGGAAAAGCACCCGAAAAGAAGGGAAGGGATGGGAAGGGAAGCATCTCCTGCGGGGAGGCGTGCGCTCCTTCCTCCAGCGCCGAGCTCATCCTGCAAACTGCGTCGGCACCGCAGCTGCTCCGGCTTCCTGGGAAGTCCTATTGATGCCAAAGCAATCCTGGAGAGGGAGGGGGGATGACTAAAGTTATCCGCGGCCGTGTGCTGCTGCAGATGCGGGGTCCTTCCCCCCCTTCCCGCTGTTTTTTTGGGGAGGGGTTCCGAGGCTGTGATCAAAAGCTGGAGCTGGCGTCCATCTGCTTCTGACAACCTGAGCGCTCGCTGGCAGCTTCTGCATTCAGGGCCTTGAATTCCTCAATAATTAGGAGTTTTTTCGGAAAAAAAAATTCTCCATCTGGGCTTTTTCATGATGGGAATGAAAAGCCAAGGTGGGTGTGGGAGGGGGGCAGGTGGATTTTCAGCCTTAGCAACCCAAATCTTGAAATATTACATCAGCACCGAAGAGGTGTAATTAAGTAGGAAACAAATGAGCCCAGCTAATCTGTTTTGCTTGTTTGAGCTTAGCGGAGTGCAGAAAACAAACAGAGGCTGAATGATGAATGAGACTTCTTTTTTATTTATTTATTTTTTTAAAGGGTTTTTCTTTCCCGGAGCCCCGAGGGGGGGTCGGGATGTGGGTCAGGAAACGCGGCCGCTCTGCCACCCCCGCGGCTCCGAGGTCACCGGGCCGTGCCAGCCGAGGCTCTGCCCGTTCCCCGCTTCCCTTGCCCGCTCTGCCTCCCTTGGACGCCTTCCCGGAGGGATGGGGATGGATCTCCGAGCTGCTCTTCCCCGCGCCTGCGGTGCCATCAAAGGGAAGGGCCCCGCGGGTGGCAGCGAGCGCCCTTTAAGGTGGCACTGCCACCTCAGCCCCCCCTCCGCAGCTCCTCGGGACACGGGGGCAGCGCTGGGGGCTGGGCTTTCTGCAGGAATTGTTGCTTTTGGGGCACCCTTTGGTGCCAGGAGTGAGGAAAAGCTTTGTGGGGACCCCACGGGCTCCGCCGCGCCCTCCCGCTGTTTCCGTGCCCCCGGCTGCCCCACAAAGGACAGGGGGACACGGCCCTGGCCGTGAGGCTCTCACAGCTCTTTAAACAGCCCAGAGGGCTCCAGCAGCTGCGATGTGTCCCTGCGTGTCCCCCCCGGCCGTGTGGCAGCTCTTGTGGCATCTCTGTGCTCCCTGTGCCGCTTCCCAAGGGAGGGCTCGGGGGCTGGGGCCGCTTTGGGGCCGCTCTGGGGCTTTGGGATGGTTTCCCCCCGCTGCCGGCAGTGACACGAGGTGCCAGGAGCAGATGGCAGCCATCGGCCGGGCTGGCGCTCAGATCCCTGCGGCTCCTGGCACCGTGCTGGGCAGCGGCTCCTCGTAACCCTCTCGCTGCCACGCTGCTCTCTGGGGGAAAACTGGGAGGTTTTGGGCTCTCTCCGTTGAGTGTTTTGCATTGGAGCCCCGTGCCCAGCCCGCCGAGGGGTTTCTGGTTGCTGTTCCTGGTGCGATGCCCCGAGCTGGGGATGGAGGGGAGGAACTCGGTGGGTCTGGAGCGCTGCCCGACGGTCAGTGGTGACAGCGACCCTGTTCCCCCACCCCCCTCCTGCCAAACCTTGCAGAAATGGATTTAAAAGCAGCAGAAAGGAGCAGCTTTTGGGCCCCGAGAGGGCAGGGGGCTGTGCCATGGGCTCGGCTGGGTGGGACAGGGGGGCTGCCACTGTCAGCGTGTGGGGTGACCCCGGCATGGGGAGCCTGAGGTCCCTCCTGGCACCAGACTGCCCCAAAATCACACAGCAGAGGAGATGCTCCCAAAATGTGGGAGCCCCAAAACTTTGCATGGCAGTGATGTTCCCAAAATGGGGGAGCCCCAAAACCTGGCACAGTAGAGGTGATGCTTCCAAAATGGGAGAACCCGAAAACTTTGCATAGCAGAGGTGATGCTCCCAAAATAGGGGAGTCCCAAACCTCCTACGGTGGTGATGCTCCCAAAATGGGGGAACCCCAAAACCTTGCATGGCAGAGGAGATGCTCCCAAAATTGGGGAGCTCCAAAACTTTGCAAGACAGTGATGTTCCCAAAACGGGAGAACCCCAAAACCTGGCATAGCAGTGATGCTCCCAAAATGGGGGAGCCCCAAACCCTGCACTGCAGTAATGCCCCCAGCGTGCCCGCCCTGCTCAGCGCCCCCCAAAACGCCCCTGCCGCTTCCTGGGCTCCCACTCTCTTGGTGCTGCCCCTCGAAGCCCCCTCGATGGGGCCGTGCCCACAGGGAGCCCCCCACACCCCCTGCCCTCCCCTGCGGCTCCTCCCGCCCCCGGAGCGGCCGGGAAATCGGGAAGCGGCCAAAAGGAGCCAAGTTCTCCCCTTCCCTCCTGGGTGACAATTTCAAGCCCGCGGGAGCTCCGTGGCCAGCAGCCAGCTCCAGAATCCGCACCCCGAGGGGAGCAGCAGCCCCCGCCAGAACCCGCGCAAGCACTCGGCTTGTTGTTGTTGTTATTATTATTATAATTATTATTATATTTATTTTAAATTCTGTTTCTCCTCGGCGAGGGGAGGGCTGGAGAGGTTTCTTGGCTGTGCCTGCCTGGTTTCGGCAGCGCTGCTCTCTCCGAGTAATCAGAGCCGTTCTGGAAGAGAGAATTGAGCAACTCGGTAGCGGGCGGTGTCCTCCTCGCCGAGCGAGGCTGTTTATCCTCCTCGTTCGGGTTTCAGACGAATAAATTTGCCAGACAACAATGATATTACCCTCGTCTCAAAGACTTTATCAATTTGCAGTTGTCTCTCCGCTGATAGTTTTTTATTGAGCTGTCTGAGATGATTTCCAAAGAGAGGGCTGCAATTTCAACTATTAAGTAATTTGGGAGAGCAATTAGTGTGAAGCTGGAAACTCCCTGTGTTGCTGCTGAATAAATCAACCTCTCTGCGAGAGAGAGCCGTGCTGAAAGAGCCCGGGCTGATTGATGGAAAAGGGGGGTTTGGCCAGGGAAACAGCAAGGAGAGAGTTCCTGGCCTGGAAAACTTCAGTGCTTTGGTGGGGCTGTGGTTCAGAGGGTGTTGGGGGTCCTGGGATTTCCTCTGGGGGCGTCCCCTCCTTGCACCCCCATCTCCAGAAGGATTCTCTGCTCAAAGAGGTCCCAGGTTTGCTCCTGCTTTGGTTCTCCTGGGGGAGATGGAGGAGGGGTGGAAGGGATGGGGGCAAGGAAATGAGGGAGGGTAGAGGAGATCCCAAATCCTCCAGGATTGCCCCAGGTGTAGGACCCAGCTCCTAACTCCCAGTGTTGAACTGGGACAGGGTTGATTTGGATGATGTACAAGGAGGATGTTTTTAGGATGAGGGTGGTGATGTGGCTACCCCATCCCTGGAATGTCCAAGGATAGGTTGGACACTGGGGCTTGGAGCATCTTGGGATGGAGAATCCCAAATCCTCCCTTGCCGCAGGATTCCATGGGGTTGGACCCAGCTTGTAGCTCCCAGTGTTGAACTGGGACAGGGTTGATTTGGATGGGATACAAGGAAGATGTTTTTAGGATGAGTGTGGTGAGGTGTGGCTGCTCTGTCCTTGGAATGTCCAAGGCCAGGTTGGATTTTGGGGCTTGGAGCAGCCTTGGAGCAGCCTGGGATGGAGAATCCCAAATCCTCCTTGGCCAGGATTCCATGGGGCTGGACCCAGCTTGTAGCTCCCAGTGTTGAACTGGGACAGGGTTGATTTGGATGATGTACAAGGAAGATGTTTTTAGGATGGGGGTGGTGATGTGGCTACCCCATCCCTGGAATGTCCAAGGCCAGGTTGGACACTGGGGCTTGCAGCAGCCTGGGCTGGTGGGAGGTGTCCCTGCCATGGCAGGGCAGGAATGGGATGGGCTTTAAGGTCCTTTCCAACCCAAACCAATCCATGGTTGCTTTCTCTGGTACCACAGGGCTGCCAAAGGCCCTGCCAAAGTGGGCTCTCACAGCCTGAGCTGCTGTTCCTGATCCACAGAGCCCCTCCCCTCTCCTGGGACGAGATCAGGGCCATGGCCACGATTTAACCTGACACATCCCTGCTGGCAGCTCCCAGTGACTCCCATACCCATCCCAGGTGGGATCCTCCAGCAGGATTTGCTCCATCTCCTCCTCAGCAGCCTGTGCATCCCTGTTGGACGATGGGTGATGACATTTCCCTTTTCCCTGGGCTCCCCTGGTCCCCAGCATCCCCCAGGGGCAGGAGCAGCTCCTCAGAGCCACAGGGACCATCCCAGCCCTGCTCTCCACTCCAGGGTCATCCCAGGGAAGTTATTTCTGGCTGCAGGAGTTATTTCTCCCCCTCTGCAGAGAGTTGCTCCTGTTTGGAGCTTTTCCCCTCTCTGAATCCCTCCATAATCCACTAAGAGACCTCACATCTCCCTTTCTTTCTCCTTTTGTTTTTTTTATTCTGTTCCTAAAACAATTAGCTTGGCTCAAACCCTCTGCAATCCATCAATTAATACAAGCTGCAGCAGTAAATTAAAGGGAAACAGGAACAACTACGCTGGGATTAGGTCACTGAAACTATAAACTTTGGAACAAATCAGATTTCCTTGGGAAGGGAAATGGACAGCAGTGATATGTCAAGCCCTGAGATGAGACAGGCTCGGAGCAACTTTCCAGAGTCTCCTGACTTGGCTGCTGGATGCCAGAACTTCTTCCCCAGGGGAAGTTTTGGGTTTCCAGACCCCGTTGCTGCTGCTGGAAGCTTGGATGGCCAAATAAACAAACAGGGAGAGAGGGAAAGGGCTGGGGGGAAGCTGCAGGGACACTTTGGGTATCAGGCCCTGCTCTGCCCCGTGGTTGTTGTGCCCTGTTAAAGGTGGGATGTGTTCATTCCCAGTGACATGCCAAAGGAGGGATGTGTTCATTCCCAGTGACATGCCAAAGGAGGGATGTGTTCATTCCCAGTGACATCCCAAAGGAGGGATTTGTTCATTCCCAGTTCTCCCAGTGACATCCCAAGGGAGGGATGTGTTCATTCCCAGTGACATCCCAAAGGAGGGATTTGTCCATTCCCAATTCTCCCAGTGACATTCCTGTCCAGGGCAGTGCTGGGATGATGCTCAGGGGAGGCAGGGCACCCACAGCTCCGTGCCAGCTCAGGGAAAAGGAGATGAAAACCCTCCCCAAAGCCAGGGTGAGGGGCACAACAGGGATTTGTCTCCTGAGGGATGAGATCCTTGTGCTGCAGCTGTGGCAGGGCTCAGGCTGCCCCCGGACAGGTGGGTCAGTTACCAGAGGCTGCCAATGCTCACCTGCTGTTTTAGGAAGACTGGTAATGTTTACTGCAAGGATTAGGTTAAAATCACATCCACAAACTTATGCACGTTACAACATCTCTCTTACTTGCAGAGTTTAATGAAATTTTCTTTTTCTGATAATCCAGCCTGATTGAATCTTCTTGCAATCCTCAAAGTTCCAGGATGCCAAGGCATCCTGTTATCCAATCTCCAGATCCAAAGTCCATCATCTGTCTTGTGTCCCAATATCCCAACATTTTTGAACAGAGGGACAGGGAGACATCACCTGGTTCTCCAGGTGCTGCCCCATCCTGGATGCTGCCAACCCTCCCTGGCACTGCCCCCTGGCCAGGCTGTGCCAACCCTGGGAGCACCAAGGTCAACAATGACCCTGGTTTAAAATGAAAATCAGGATGATATTGTGACTTTTCCTTCCAGCTGGAGGCAGTTGAGGATCCCAGAGGATCCCTCTGTGCTGGAGGGGCTGGAGCAGGGTGTGACAGTACTCACAGGGGTTCTTGGATTGGGGAAGAGATGAGGATCTGACTCCATGTTTCAGAAGGCTTGATTTATTATTTTATGA
>JAWWEY010000417.1:0-11376 GCA_035582745.1 Loriotus luctuosus
CCAGTCACAGAGTGCTGGCTCTGGCAGTGTTCAAGGCCAGCTTGTTTGTGAGCATTCTTTACTTTCTATTCTTAGGTAGTGAGCAGCTTTTAGAAACTCTCATTTCTTTTCTTTTAATATAGTTCTAATAGATATGTATATGATAGACCTAATAAAATCAAGCCTTCTGATCATGGAGAATCACGTCTCTTCCTTCACCCCAAGAACCAGAGGGAAAAACCATAACAACACCTCCCCAAAAGGGAAGAGGACTCAGGCTCCAAAGGTATACCCACTTGAACCCATCCCCCTCCTGGCAGTCCAATTTCATCCAGAACTAGGAGGTAACAGACCCCTCTGCGAGAGGCAGTGAGACAGGGAGAAAAGAAAAGGGTGGAATTTTAGTTGATACAGGGGCCATATATTCAGTTTAAATAAAGCTTTAGTACCTGTGGAGAATGTTTATGTTGTAGTGTGAGGAACAACTGGCTAGTCTGAGAAAGCATACTTTTGCAAACCTTCAAAGTAACATGTGTACTTACAAGCTTTTGTATGTGCTCAATTCGCTAAACATTCTGAAATGAAGTGGTCACTCTGGAAGCAAATGATATAAAGACATTAGGCTTAACATTAACAGTCATTGAGATTAAGAAGGACATTAGTAAAGAGATACTAGAATAAGTAAATAAGTATTTTCAAAGGTATAGGCCTCTGCTGTACCAGGGAAGGTGAAAAATGTCCCCCATAGCAATCAAGCTTAAAGAAAAAACACAACCAGTGAGAACTGAGCAGTACCCCCTCGAAAGAAGATAGAGAAGAAATCAGCCCAATAATTAATAGTACTAGATTGAGAACTGTCAATAAGATAACAAAGAATTTATACCCTGTAGTAGCAAATCCATATACTTTACTAACTTGTTTAACACCTGAGCTAACCTGGTTTACTGTTTTAGACCTGAGAGATGCCTTCTTTTGCCTCCCTATCCATGAAGCCAGCCAGAAAATTTTTGCATTCGAATGAGAAAGCCCTAAAAGCAGTGCAAAACACAGCTCACATGGTCCATGTGCCAGAAGGCTTCAAAAATTCCCCCACTCCGATTAGAGAACAACTTGCCAAAGATCTAGAGTCCTGAGAAGCTCCACAAGAAGAAAGAAAGCTTTTTCAGTATGTGGATGATCTTCTAGTAGCCACTCAGACAAGGGAAGCATGTGTGGCCTGGACAGTAAGCCTTTTGAATTTCCTAGGAC
Organism: Loriotus luctuosus; assembly: GCA_035582745.1. Classification (NCBI taxonomy): domain Eukaryota; kingdom Metazoa; phylum Chordata; class Aves; order Passeriformes; family Thraupidae; genus Loriotus; species Loriotus luctuosus. The sequence goes on from JAWWEY010000417.1 coordinate 1,228, forward strand.
TCCAAAGACAGAGAGTATCAAAGAAAAAGGCACAGGTAGTGAAACAGAAGGTAATCTACCTGAGGTACCAAGTGAGTGCTGAGCAATGAACTTTAGGGCAGGGAAGCCATATGCCAAACTCCAAAACCCCAGACAACGAAAGAACTCCGAACCTTCTAAAGCATAGCAAGGTAGTGCCGGCTGTGGGTTTATAATTATGGACTGCTCGTCAGACCCCTCTATGCTCTTATTGCCAATGGAAACAGAGATCTCCAGTAGACAAAAGAAGCCACACGGGCCTTTCACCAGCTAAATAGTGCTCTCATGTCAGCTCCAGCTTTGGGACTTCCAGATGAAAGTAAACCACTCTTTCTATCTTCCCATGAAAGACAGGGAATTGCCCTGGGAATACTGGCTCAGGACTTGGGCCCATACCAGAGGGCAGTTGCTTACTTCTCCAAGCAACTAGATGCAACAGCCAAAGGATGGCCAGGCTGCCTCAGAGCTGTAGCAGCAGTCATGCTGAATATTCAAGAGGCATGCAAGTTTACCCTGGGACAAAAACGACTGTGCTAGTGTCCCACACAGGGTCTGCAGTCCTGGCAGTAAAGGGCAGCCACTGGCTCTCACCACAGAGGTTTCTGAAATACCAAGCCATTATAGTAGAGTAAGATGATGTAGAGATAGTAGTGACTAATATTGTCAACCCAGCTTCTTTCCTCAGTGGAAATCAAGGAGAAGCAGTACACCATGATTGCCTGGAGACCATTGAAGCTACCTACTCCAGCCACCCACACTTAAAGGACCCTCCTTTGGACAATGCAGAGACCTGGTTCACTGACAGGAGTAGCTATGTTGCCAGTGGAAAGCGACATGCTAAGTACACAGTGACTACCTGCAGAGAGGTAATAGAGTCTAGACCCTTACCAACAGGTACCTCTGTGCAGAAGGCTGAGATAAATGCATTGACCCATGCCTTAGAAACAGGAAAAGTAAAAGAAAATAAACATCTATACAGACTCAAGGTATGCATTCAGAGTCGTGCATGCACATGGAGCCATCTGGAAGGAGAGGGGACTGCTGACCTCACAAAGAAAGAAGAGACAGTCCGGCTCCTAGGAGCAGTTCAGCTGCCTGAAAAGGCATATTAAGGCACACCAAAGAGTGAGCTCAGAATTGGAGGAAGGAAATGAGCTAGCGGACGGAGAGGCAAAGAAAGCAGCAAAAGGTGAGGTAATTATGGACAGATTTCCCTTGAAGGTAAACCAGAATATAGTAATAATAATACTAATCAAAAGGGGCATACAACAATGAGGGGTGGGCTACCATTGAAAGGGAGGGCTAATCCCTTCCCATTTGTGTGGTCACTGGTAAGGGAGAAGCACCAGAAAACACATTAGGGCCCAATTACTTAAAAGCTTTTATAAAGTGTGGCTCCTTTCCCAGAATGACCAAGGCTGCCAGTGATACAGAGTGCATCAAAATGAAGTGTTGACTTTTAAGTAGTAGTTTCCACAGGCTTTCTAGACCACATATCTGACTGAAAGAATCATTGCCAGGAATTTATATGCCGCTATTAATCAGGTTAACTGGCAGTGAGATCCTTGCGTCCAGACTAACCCCAAGAATACCCCCAGACCAAAACTAGGTCAGACTGGGAAGGGCCATGGATCCAGATAGCAGCGGTAAATTGACTTTTCAGAACTCCCATGGAAAGGAGAGGGTGTCAGTTTTTATGAGTATTGACAAATACATTTTCAGGGTGGCCAGAAACGTTCCCCACCAGAACTGTCAAGGCTTGAGAGGTGACCAGAGTAAACAATACTGCTTTCAGAGTTCCAGCCACAATACCTATATGGTGACTTTAAGTAGACAGCTCAGAGAAAATGAAAAACATCTGCCTGCAACTCAGAGCAGGGAGCTAAGTGAACCAGTACATAATATACAGTCTAGGGATTATGTATATGTTAAGTCACTTACAGAAAAGACTTTGGAACCAAGTGGGAAGGACCATTCCAGGTGCTTCTCACCACTTTACTGCAAGCAAGATCAAGGAGCAGAATGCCTGGATCCACCACACGCTCAAATAAAGCAGGCCCCAGAAGCCCCTTGGAAATTGACACCAAGAGACAATGAACTGAGACTGAAATTTATTCAGGCAAAATGAGTTTATGGGGGTGGGGTTGTGGTTTGTAATTTTATTTATAGAATTGTTGTGTGTATAATTGTAATTGAAGTCCTGAAGTACCTCTATCCAAAACAATACTGCATGGCCTTGGTCCCAGGTTTTAATCAGTATACTGGATCTATGAGAGAGCTGGCCACTGCAGCAGGTGGCCTAGCAAAATAGAAATAGCCTTTGCAGTCATCCCTATTGGCATTAGGAACTAGCCAGTGGCAGATTTCAAAAGTACTGCCAAAGTGAGAAAAGGCCAAGGACCAAGACCACGAGTTAGTAGTAGAAGTGCTTAGTACAGTTCAAGATAATGTGTCTTTAGCTATCAGTTGTATGCAAGCACAGTTATGGATGCAGGTAACAGCAGCTCTGATCATACCGGAAGGGGGTGAAAGTGATTTTCCAGCTGAAATTCGGAAAATTGTTTGGGATAATGCGATTGATTTTGAAAGGAAGTTTCAATCCTGGTGGACTATGGTAAATTTCACCTATGATCCTGCTTCTAATGTGGCCACTGCCTTTGCGCTTACCATACGTAATGTCACCGTTTACGTTATCCACCCCATCATTGCACTAGGATTAAATAATGAAAAAACAGTGCTCTACCCTTCAGAACATAGAGTGTGGGCACAAAAGGAGAATCAAAAGTGGCAAACAGTAAATTTAGAATCCTGCATTACTAGAGAACAGATGGGATTAATTTGTGAAAGCAATACTATTAATGCCCAGGATGTGTGTCTAGATACTGAACAAAGTATTTACCACTTCGAAATTCATCCAGTCACTGACCAGAAAACTGTGCTCATATAAACTGTAAAAGGCTGTGTGCGCCTGAGAACTACTTGTGTTGCTGTAGAAATTGATAGCAACAATGTTATTTTGTCTAGTAGAAATCATTATAATTTTTGTATTTCTAATTTTGTTAAGATTATCGGGTGTGATTTTTCGTACTTGGCCCCAGCGACATCCCACAAGTTGATTAAAACCAATCATACAATGTATCACAGACTATCACCTATTCCTATTGGGATGGGCCTTACATTGGAAAAAGAATTAATTAAGCACCGAGACCTACTGAGAATCTTGAAGGAAATCCAACAAAGTGGAAAGAAAACTTAATTACTGTCCAACGTGATACAAAAGAAATAACCAGAATTCTACATAGAATAAAACAAAATGAGGATCATCACTGGTGAGATGTGATCTTTGGGTTGTCACCAACTGTAAATGGAATCTTTATTAAGTTGGGTCATCCCATTGTAGTTTTGCTAATATTAACTGGAATAAGTTTAGGATTATCCATTATATTGCTAATTTGGAATTGGAGAATACTACAGTGAGTAGCTGCGTTAACCTCCTTGTCAAACGTACATGGTAAAGCATTAAGAGACAATTATTGTCATAGGGGTTTGCATTAAGTAAAAGAATTTACTTATTTTCTAGAAAAGGTGGGAAATGAGACAGAGTAGAAATTCTCCAGAGTAGAAATCCATTTTGATTTAGGTGAAATGTACATCTCTGAGTCTGTGGTTAGAAAACAAAGCTATGTAGCCTGACTGCAAAAGCTGAGGTTCAGAGAAACTGCTTCAGAGAAGGACAGAGATAAGGGGGGAAGACAGAGATAAAGAGAGACAGAGAGACTGCTGTGAGAGGAACAACCTGACCTAGGAATTCTTTCTGATAAAGAAGAACTAGCGGCAAATGTCACATGAAATTCGTAAAAATGAATATGTATGAACCTATTGTGAAATTGTATGCATATGTATCTGAGAGGGGGACAAAAAGGGACCTGAAGTTCCCAGAAGTACGCACGTCTTTTAAGGAGAGTAATCTCCACATGCATCCGGTGGTGTAATAAACATACCAGCTTTACGACTTTCACAAAGTCGTGGAGTTTTTGGTTATCTCCGCAAAACAGCGTGCAACGTTAACACCCCCCTGCCGGCAAGTCCTGGGTCCTTTTTCTTTAGTTTTTTGTTTTACCTCAGAGAGTGAGTGGAAAAGAACCTAGCAGATAGTCTCAGTCACAATGGGTGGGAGACTGTTTACTAGGGAGAGGGAAGTTTATAACCAAGTTGTGGGTTCCCTGGTAGGAGTGGGTTTTCATTTGTCAAAGGGAAAAGTTAATAGATATGTTAAGTGGATTTTCTTCCGTTTTCCAACTACTACCCTTGATGATGTAAAAACACTAAGATTTTGGGGTAAGATCAGAATTAAACTTGGAGGACATGCAGTGATGTGTTGTAAATCAGAAAGTGATTTTTATCCTCTCTTTAAAAAAATTTAAAACTATCACATTAGAAATGGAAAAGAAAGTGAAAGAAAATCCAAATAAATCTTCCCCAGTTTCTCCTGAAACCCTTGCTCCAGTCCCCCCTTGTTCCTGACCCCCAGCTTTCCGAACTGGGTGAGCTGAAGGGAGCAAATCACCCATAGCAGGTGCATCACTGCCCTCACATTGTGGAATGTCTCTCTGGCTCCCCACATCATCCCTGGTACCCCTCTGGCTTTGGCAGGACTGATCACCCTGTCAGAGCTCCTTCCCTAGACCCTAATACCTCACCTCCTTTGCCTGTAGAAAAACCTGTAGATCATCTTCCAGATTACTCAGAGTCACAAAATGGAGGACGCCACATGGCTTGGCCCCCATTTTGTGGTCTTTCTTTTTATTCCCATAATCCCTTTCTCTCTTGCTCCCTCCCCCCTTATCCAGAGTCGCAAAATGGTGGACACCACATGCTTGGCCCCCATTTTGTGGTTCTTCTTCTTCTTCCCATAATCCCTTTCTCCCTTGCTCCCTCCACCTGTCCCAAGACCCTCAATTGTGTTCTAGTTTCTCCTCTTCTCATCCTCAAATTACCTTGGTTCAGCCCCCTGTATCTCCCTCTGCTCCACTCCCTGGCCAAACCACTGCCCCTCTTGGTGTTTCCGCTCCCTGCCTTAGCTCTGCCCCTCACCGTTTGGGACCATCCCTCCCACTTCTGGTTTCCCACACTTCTCCTTCCAGTTCCCACAATACTGTGGAAAAAGGGAGGGACAAGGTGGAGCCAGATGGCGGCAACCCAGTCATCTTTGCAGCACAGGTTTCTTACAGAGTCAGGGAGAAGCGTCCCAAGTGGGCACCTTTCCCCTACAACAACATCAAAGAATTGTTCAAAACCCAGAAGGAGGTTGGTCGATCAAGTGAATATTTTAAAGGTTTTCTAAGGACCACTCTTTTGGCAAATGTCCTAGTTCCCAGGGACCCGCAAGAAATATTTTCCTTCCTATGTGGTCCATCAGAATATAAGCTGTGGATGAAAGCCTGGTGGGAACGGCTTGTCAACCTCCTTCCAACTTTAAGGGAAAATGAAGAAACAGCAAATGATGACAATGACAAGCCCCTCAGTAGAGGACATCTCATGGGGGAAGGGTGAGTGGGAGTAATCCACAACCCAGCCCAAAAAAAGTTCCTAAGTCAGTCTTGGAGATAATTTAAAGTAGAAGCGGAAAAAGCCTTTAACCTCCTACCCACTAAAGATCCTTTGCCCAGTCTTGTCTCTTTAAAGCAGAGACCTGATGAAGTGTTCCTAGATTTTGTAGACAGGGTCAGAGAAGTTGTGGGAAGGAGGATTCCTAGATCAGAAGCCCAAGATAACATCATTTTAGACATCTGTCCTGGGTTGACTATATAATGCTTTTATCCCCAATCATCTTGTTCTGTTTATGCTGAATAATAAGTTTTGCACCTTTAAGACTTGTTCTGAGAGTGAAGGGGGAAGAGAAGAGGCATGCAGTTTGTTTTCAGACATTGCACTCACTCCTACACATTCCTGCTCCTGGACTGTGTTGTCTGCGGATGGACAGACAGCAGGACAGAGCTCTCCTTTGTTTCAGTTAGTTTTAGGTAGCTGAGGCAAAGAAGTTCCCTGGACTGTGTTTTTTTTTCTTTTTTCCCTTTTCTTTGGACCTCTTCAAACCTGCTCTGGACTGAAGAGCACCGGTATCTCGCATCTGTGGCCCACTGGGCCAGGCGTGGGCCGCAGCATTTCCAGCACCGGAGGGACTGGTAAGAGACTGAGTGAGCCAAGCTGCAACCTGCGGAGGGGACTTTTCTGAGTTTGTCATCTCTTTTTGGAGCAGCAAGAGGTTTTATTGTTTAATATTGTTTATGTTTTATTGTTTAATAAACAGGGTTTTTTTCCACTTTTCTCTAAGGAGGTATCTTCTCCTGAACTGGTTGGGGGAGGGGCCAATTGAATCTACTTTTCTAGAGGAGACCGCTGGGGGCTCTCTCCTAAATTTGCCCTCAACCAGGACAACATCGTAGCCAAAGGTGCACATGAAGACTGCAAGAGAGTCATTCTCTGCCTTCCTTCATCGCCTCCACCATCGCTAGACTTTATTATGGAAGAATGTACCAGGAAAGTGAGACTTCCTCAAGTAGAAGCACCAAAGAAAGAATGGGTGACAACAGTAGCAGACATTCAACTACCTCCCACCTCACCTCAAGTGTCAAGACTATATCCCTGGTTTCACTGCAAGCAGAAGGGACATTTTATAAGGGACTGTCCCTAGCTGGGGAAGCCCCCCCACCCAGTTCCACCAAGAAGGGGAGGGAGAAGGGAGCATGAGGAGAATGACCAACAAAGAAACTAGTGCATGAGCATGATACTGCCTAAGTCCAGCAATTTTCTGGCACAGATAGTTAAAATTTGGCAATTTCCCTGTGCTTACATAGTCTGAGTGCAGCAAATTGCGGGCACAGAAAGTTTAAAATTGCTAATTTCCTGGTGCCTGCACTGTCCCCACCCAGATCTGGTGTTTGCCAGCACTGTCAGTGCCCAGATCTGGAAATTACCCTGTTCCAGTACAGCCCACGTGCAGCTGACAAAGAAAGCCAAAACCCAGCAACTTCTCGGTACAGGCAATGGCACTGCCCAGATCTGGTGTTTGCTGGCACTGCCTGTGCCCAGATCTGGAAATTTCCCTGTTCCAGTACAGTCCAAGTGCAGCAATTTGCTGGCACAGAAAGCCAAAACCTGGCAAATACCTGGTGCCAGCACCATCCAGATGTCTTGTTTCCCACACCGCCAGTGCCCAGACACAGAATTTTCTGGATGCCTGCACAGCCTAAGTCCAGCAATTTGCTGGTAAAGCAAGCTGAAATCTGGCAATTTCCTGATGCCAATATCGGCACTGCCTAGATCTGGTGTTTGCTGCCACCTCCTGTGCCCAGATCTGGAAGTTTTCGGGTGTCCACGCCACCCAAGTCCAGCAATTTGCTTGCCCAGAAAGTGAAAACCCTGCAATTTCCTGGTGCCAGCACCACCCCAATCTGGTGTTTGCTGGCACAGCCCATGCCCAGATCCAGAATTTTCTGGATGCCTGCACAGCCTAAGTCCAGTAATTTGCTGGCACAGAAAGTTAAATTTTGGCAATTTCCTGGTGCCAGCACTGTCCCTGCCCAGAGCTGGTGTTTGTGGCACCACCAGTGCTTATATCTGGAAACTTCCCTGTTCCGGCACGATCCAATCTGGTGTTACCTGGCTGCAGGGCCCTAGGAAGGAAGGAAGGAAGGAAAGAGAGGGAAAGGGGTCCAGATCCAGTCCTTACCTGCCCCTGGAACCTGAGATCTGGTGTTTGCTGTCACTGCCAGTGCCCAGATCCAGCAATTCCCAGTGCCAGCACAGCCCAAGTCCAGCAATTTGCTGGCACAGAAAGTTAAAATCCAGCAATTCCCTGATGCCAATACCAGCACCACCCAGATCTGGTGTTTGCTAGCACTGCCAGTGCCCAGACCCAGAAATTTCCTAGTGCCGGCACAGTCCACGTCTAGAAATTTGCTGGCACAGAAAGTTAAAGTTTAGCAATTTCCCAGTACCCGTGTCACCACCGGCACCACACAGATCTGGTGTTTACTGGCACTGCCTGTGCCCAGATCTGGAAGTCTTCAGTTGCCTGCAGAGACCAAAACCAACAACTTGCTGTCACAGAAAGCAAAAATGCAGCAATTTCCTGGTGCCAGCTCTGTCACTGCCCAGATCTGGTGTTTGCTGACAATGACAGTGCCCTGATCAAGAAATATGCTGGTTCCAGCACAGACCAAATGCAGCAATATTTTGGCAAAAAAAAGCCAATACCCAGCCATTTCCTGGTGCCAGGACTGTCCATGCTGAGCTATGGTGTTTGGTGGCACCACCGGTGCGCAGATCTGGCAACTTCCAGGTACTGGCACAGCACAAGTCCAGCAATTTCCTGGCAAAGAAAGCTAAAACCTGGCAATTTCCCATTGCCGGCACTGTCACCATCTAATCATGTGTTTGCTGGCAGCAGGCCTCCAGGAAGGAAGGCCATTAAGGTTTTGTTTGTTTGGGTGTTTTATTTTTTTAATGAACTTTCCCTGTCAGCTCTGGGCAGACCTCTGTAACTGTATGTGACACTTGCCTGTGGCAGTGTGGAGGTGGCCAGGGGGACCTTCCATGTCTGCAGAGGAATCCACATCAGCCCAGGCCGGGGTGGTCAGCAGCCGGTCAGTTGACTGGCCGTGGCTCTGGACACCTCCCTTGGAGTCTCTCCAGGGACAGAAGGTTGGGACGGCCATGGCTGTGGAGTCACAGAGAGGGGAACATTGCTGCTGCAACCTCTGTGTTGTCACGGAGAGGGGGACACTGGGGCTGCCACAGCTGTGGTGTCACATGACAGGGAAACATTGGGGCTGCCTTGCTCCTGGCCCGGCCCCATGAGCTTAAGCAGTGCCTCGTGGAGACACAAGGGTTGAGGCCAAGGGTGAGAATTGGAGAAGGGGCTGAGCTGGGAGAGAGAGCCAGAGGAATCACGGAGTGCAGCCCCTGGCTCTGCACACACAGCCCAACAATGGCAGTCTGGGCATCTCCGAGAGCAGTGTCCAAAGGTTCCTGCAGCTCAAGAGCCTCGGGGCTGTGAACATTTCCTGGGAAGCCTGGCCAGCAGCCGAGCCCCCTGTAGGAGAAGAAGCTTTTGTTTATCTGCAGCCCGGAGCTGCCCTGGGGCAGAGGTGGGAGCTGCCCCCAGGCTGCCCAATGGGAGGAGCCGCAGGAACAGAGAGCTGCAAGCTCTGTCTGCTTGGCTGTGGTGGAAGCGAGGCAGCAGCCACAGAGCTGCGGAAAAAGGTGCTGGCCCTAGCTCAGGGCCGGGCTGGTGCCACAGGGAGAAAATCAGCTTGCAGCTTCTGCCCCACAGCAGGGAGAAACAGCAATTGCTGGCCAAGAGAGACTGGTGCCAAGAGCCTGCAGGGACAGGACACAGGGAACGGCTTGGTGCTGCCCGAGGACAGAGTGAGATGGGATGTGGGGATGGAATTGTTGCCCTGGGGGGCAGTCAGGCCCTGGCACAGACTGGCTTCAGAAGCTGCGGCTGCCCCTGAATCTTGGAAGCACCCAAGGCCTGGTGGCACGGGGCTTCCTGCCCTAGAGGGATTGGGGCAGCTGGGGACTGGTGGGGTGTTCTGGGGTGGGGTGGTATAGGGTGGGGATGGCATTGTGGAGGTGGTATGATGTTTAGGAGGGGTGGGGATTGGAGGAGGGGGATGGAGTGGTTTGGGCTCTTGGAGTGGGGCACTAGAGGGAGGGACAGCAGGAGGCACTTTTGGGGAGGCTTGTGCTGCTTGTAGCAATTTTGGGGCGGGTGTTGTGGTGTGATTTCAAGGTTTACCTCAGAAACCTGGGTCCGTCCCCTGAAGATTCCCTCCCAGGTGTGTCAATAATCCTTCCTTTCCCCTTCCTGACCCCTGCCAAGCACGGTCTCTCAACCCTGGAATTCCAGAAAGGCGTCGAGTGATTGGCAGATTCAAAGGATGCCCTGTACCCCCGGGGGGCATTGGGCCATCCAGAGGTCCTTTGTCCCTTAAGACCTCCTCACACGTACCTGGTTGGTGGGCTTCCTACCCCTTCCCTCCCTCTCTCCCCCTGGGTAAAAGGGCAGGCAACCACACCCTCTGGGAGTTCTGTTGGAGCTGTTGCTGGATTCAGAGGCCT
>JAWWEY010000418.1:0-11372 GCA_035582745.1 Loriotus luctuosus
ACAGACAAGTATAATGTGCCATCAGGAACAAGGGTCGGTGAGTTTTTTTTTCAGGCAAAAGGGCGGAGGTGCTGTTTAGCGTCCTGTGGACGGGAGAAGCCCGGTGGCTCCTGAAATTCCGCGATACGCAGGATGCCTCCCAGACCCAACGTGGCACCAGTGCCAACTCAGGCTGGTTTTTCAGTGCCCACAGAGTCCTACAATCTACTATCACCAACCATGGCCGGTGAGTTTTGCATCCAGGGAAAAGGCCTGGAATGGTTGTTCAGGGCCCTGTGGACGGGAGTGACTGGTTGGCTCCTTTAATTCTGCGATACGCAGGATGCCTCAATGACCCAAGCTGGCACCAGTTCAAACTCGGGTTGATTTGTCAGTGCCCACAGACTCCTACAATCTACCATCACAAACTGGGAACGGTGAGTTTTTATTTCAAGGAAAAAGGACCGGGATCGTTGTTCAGGGTCCTGTGGCCGGGAGTGGCCAGGTGACTCCTGGAATTCCGCGGCTTGACAGTGCCCATGGACTCCTACAATCTGCCATCAGGAACCGGGGCCGGTGAGTTTTGTTTGCAGTAAAAAGGGCCGAGATGCTGATCAGGGTCCTTTGGCCGGTAGTGGCCGACTGGCTCCTGAAATTCAACACTACGCAGAATGCCTCCCAGACCCAAGCTGGCACCAGTGCAAACTCGGGCTGCTTTAAAAGTGCCCACAGACTCCTACACTCATCCATCAGGAGCCGGGGCTGGTGAGTTTTATTTGCCGGGAAAAGGGCTGAGATGGCAGTTCAGGTTCCTCTCTCCAGGAGTGGCCGGCTGGCTCCTGAAATTCCGCGATACGCAGGATGCCTCCAAGACCCAAGGTGGCGCCAGTACCAAGTCGGGCTGGTTTGACAGTGCCCACGGACTCCTACAACCTGCCATCACCAACGGGGGTCGCTGAGTTTTCTTCTCAGGGAAATGGGCTGAGATGACTGTTCAGGATCCAGGGGCCAGAAGTGGCCAGGTGACTCCTGAAATTCCGCGGCTTGACAGTGCCCACGGACTCCTACAATCTGCCATCAGGAGCCAGGGCCGGTGAGTTTTGTTTGCATGGAAAAGGGCCGAGATGGCTGTTCCGGGTCCTGTGGCCGGGAGTGGCCGGCTGGCTCCTGAAATTCCACGATATGCAGGATGCCTCCCAGACCCAAGCTGGCAACAGTACCAAGACGGGCCGGTTTTACAGTTCCCACGGAGTCCTACAATCTGCGATCCCCAACCAGGGTCAGTGAGTTTTTTTTGCAAGGAAAATGGCCGAGACGGCTGTTCGTAGTCCTGTGTCTGGGAGTGTCCAGCTGGCTCCTGAAATTCCGCGATACGCAGGAAGCCTCCCAGATTGAAAATTGCACCAGTGCTTCCCCGGGCAGCTTTGACACTGCCGACGGACTCCTACACTGCCATCAGGAGCCGGGGCCGGTTAGTTTTGTTTGTAGGCAAAAGGCCTGTGATGGCTGTTCAGGGTCCTGAGGCCGGGAGATGCCGGCTGCCTCCTGGAATTCCGCGACACGCAGGATTCCTCCCAGGCCCAAACTTGCACCAGTTCCAGCTCGGGCTGGTTTGACCGTGCCCACAGGCTCCTACACTCATCCAACACAAACCGGGGTCGGTGAGTTTCGTTTGCAGGGAAAAGGGCTGAGATGACTGTTCAGGGTCCTGTGGCCGGGAGTGGCCGACTGGCTCCTGAAATTCCGCGATGTGCAGGAAGCCTTCCAGACCCTAACTTGCACCAGTGCCAACTCGGGCTGGTTTGACAGTGCCCACAGACTCCTACAATCTACCATCAGGAGCCGGGGCCGGTAAGTTTTGTTTCCAGGGAAAAGGCCTGTGATGTCTGTTCAGGGTCCTGTGGCTGAGAGTGGCCAGCCGGTTCCTGAAATTCCGTGATACGCAGGATGCCTCCCAGACCCAAACTGGCCCCAGCGCCAACTAGGGCTGGTTTGACAGTGCCCACGGACAACTACAATCGGCTATCCCCAACCGGGGCCGGTGAGTTTTTTTTGCAGGGAGAAGGGCCGAGATGGCTGTCTAGGGTGCTGTGGCAGGGAGTGGTCGACTGGATCCTTAAATTCCGCATTAGGCAGGATGCCTCCCAGACCTGTGCTGGCACCAGTGCCAACTCGGGCTGCTTTGACAGTGCCCACGGACTCCTACAATCTGCCATCCCCAACCGGGACCGGTGAGTTTTGTTTGCAGGGAAAATCACCGAGATGCTGTTCAGGGTCCTTTGGAAAGGAGTGTCCTTCTGGCTCCCGAAATTCTGAGATACGCAGCATGTCTCCCCGACCCAAGCTGGCAGTAGTGCCAACTCGGGCTGGTTTACAGTGCCCACGGACTCCTACAATCTGCTATCACGAACCGGGGCCAGTGAGTTTTGTTTGCAGGGAAAAGGGCCGAGATGGCTGTCCAAGATCCTGTGGCTGGGATTGGTCGACCGGCTCCTGGAATTCCGCGATACGCAGGATGCCTTCTGAGCCCAAACTGGTACCAGCGCCAGCTATTGCTGGTTTGAGAGTGCCGTCGGACTCCTACAATCTACCATCACCAACCGGGGCCGGTGAGTTTTTTTTTCAGGGAAAAGGGTTGAGATGCTGTTCAGGGTCCTGTGGTTGAGAGTGGCCGACTGACTCCTGAAATTCCGCAATAGACAGGATACCTCCAAGACCTGTGCTGGCGCCGGTGCCAACTCAGGCTGGTTTGACAGGGCCCGTGGACTCCTACAATCTGCCATCAGGAGCCGGGTCCGGTGAGTTTTGTTTGCAGGGAAAAGGGCCGAGATGGCTGTTCAGAGTCCTGCGGACGGGAATCGCCGGCTGCTTCCTGAAATTCCGCCATACGCAGGATGCCTCCCAGACCCAAACTTGCACCAGTGCCATCTCGGGCTGGTTTGACAGTGCCCACGGACTCCTACAATCCACCATCACCAACCGGGGCCGGTGAGTTTTTTTGCAGGGAAAAGGGCCAAAATACCTGTTCAGGGTCCAGTGGTCGGGAGTGGCAGGCTGGCTCCAGAAATTCCGCGATACGCAGGACGCCTCCGAGACCCAACGTGGCACCAGTGCCAACTCGGGCTGGTTTGACACTGCCCACGGACAACTACAATCCACACTTAGGAGCCTGGACCCGTGAGTTTTTTTTGCAGGGAAAAGGACCGAGATGGCTGTCTAGGGTGCTGTGGCAGGGAGTGGTCGACTGGATCCCTAAATTCCGCATTAGGCAGGATGCCTCCCAGACCCAAGCTGGCACCAGTGCCAACTCGGGCTGCTTTGACAATGCCCACGGACTCCTACAATCTGCCATAAGGAAGCGGGGCCGGTGACTTTTTTTTCCAGGGTAAATGACCGAGGTTGCTGTTCAGGGTCCTTTGTCTGGGAGTGGCCAGCTGGCGCCTGAAATTCCGCGATACGCAGGATGCCTCCCAGACCCAAACTGGCACCAGTGCCAACTCGGGCTGGTTTTGACAGTGCCCACAGTCTCCTACAATCTACCATCAGGAACCGGGGCCGGTGAGTTTTGTTACAAGGGAAAATGGCCGAGATGCTGTTCAGGGTCCTTTGGACAGGAGTGGCCTTCTGGCTCCCGAAATTCTGAGATACGCAGCATGTCTCCCCGACCCAAGCTGGCAGTAGTGCCAACTCGGACTGGTTTACAGTGCCCACGGACTCCTACAATCTGCTATCACGAACCGGGGCCAGTGAGTTTTGTTTGCAGGTAAAAGGGCCGAGATGGCTGTCCAAGATCCTGTGGCTGGGATTGGTCGACCGGCTCCTGGAATTCTGCGATACGCAGGATGCCTTCTAGACCCAAACTTGCACCAGTGCCAACTCGGACTGGTTTGACAGTGCCCACGGACTCCTGCAATCTGCCGTCACACACCCAGACTGGTTGAGTTTTGTTTGCCGGGAAAAGGGCTGAGATGGCTGTTCAGGGTCCTGTGGACGGGAATAGCCGGTCGGTTCCTGAAATTCCGCGATACGCAGGATGCTGCCCAGACCCAAACTTGCACCCGTGACAACTCGGGCTGGTTTGACCGTGCCCACGGAGTCCTACAATCTGCCATCAGGAGTCGGGGCCGGTGAGTTTTGTTTGCAGGGAAAAGGGCCGAGATGCCTGTTCAGGGCCCAGTGGTCGGGAGTGGCAGGCTGGCTCCTGGAATTCCGCCATACCCAGGATGCCTCCCAGACCCAAACTTGCACCAGTGACCACTCGGGCTGGTTTGACAGTGCCCATGGACTCCTACAATCTGCTATCTGGAACCGGGGCCGTTGAGTTTTGTTTGCAGGGAAAAGGTCTGAGATGGCTGTTCAGGGTCCTGTGGACAAGAGTGGCTTGGTGGCTCGTAAAATTCCACGATACGCACCAGTGCCAACTCGGGCTGGTTTGACAGTGCCCACGGACAACTACAATCTGCCATCAGGAACCGGGGCCGGTGGGTTTTGTTTACGGAGATTTTTGTTTGCAGGGAAGAGGGGCGAGATGGCTGTTCAGGGTCCTGTGGACGGGAGTGACCGGTTTGCTCCTGAAATTCTGCGATACGCAGGATGCCTCCCAGACCCAAACTTGCACCAGTGCCAACTCGGGCTGGTTTGACAGTGCCCAAGGACTCCTACAATCTGCCATCAGGAGTCGGGGCCGGTAAGTTTTGTTTGCAGGGAAAAGGGCCGAGATGCCTGTTCAGGATCCAGTGGTCGGGAGTGGCAGGCTTGCTCCTGAAATTCCGCGATACACAGCACGCCTCTCAGACCCAACGTGGCACCAATGCCAACTCGGGCTGGTTTGTCAGTGACCACAGACTCCTACAATCTGCTATCAGGAACCGGGGCCGTTGAGTTTTGTTTACAGGGAAAAGGTCTGAGATGGCAGTTCAGGGTCCTGTGGACAAGAGTGGCTGCGTGGCTCGTAAAATTCCACGATACGCACCAGTGCCAACTTGGGCAGGTTTGACAGTGCCTACGGACAACTACAATCTGCCATCAGGAACCGGGGCCGGTGACTTTTTTTTAGCAGGGAAAAGAGCCTAGATGGCTGTCTAGGGTGCTGTGGAAGGAAGTGGTCGACTGGCTCCTGAAATTCTGAGATACGCAGGATGTCTCCCAGACCCAAGCTGGCAGTAGTGCACACTCGGGCTGGTCTACAGTGCCCACGGACTCCTACAATCTGCCAGCCCCAACCGGGACCGGTGAGTTATGTTTGCAGGGAAAAGGACCGATATGCTGTTCAGGGTCCTGTGGACAGGAGTGGCCGTCTGGCTCCCGAAATTCTGAGATAGGCAGGATGTCTCCCAGACCCAAGCTGACAGTAGTCCACACTCGGGCTGGTCTACAGCGCCCACGGACTCCTACAATCTGCCATCAGGAGCCGGGGCCGGTAAGTTTTGTTTGCAGGGAAAAGGCCTGTGATGTCTGTTCAGAGTCCTGTGGCCGGGAGTAGCCAGCCGGTTCCTGAAATTCCGCGATACGCAGGGTACCTCCCAGACCCAAACTTGCACCAGTGCCAACTCGGGCTGGTTTGAAAGTCCCCATGGACTCCTACAATCTGCCATCAAGAGTCGGGGCCGGTAAGTTTTGTTTGCAGGGAAAAGGGCCGAAATGCCTGTATTGGGTCCAGTGGGCGGGAGTGGCAGGCTGGCTCCTGAAATTCCGCGATACGCAGCACGCCCCTCAGACCCAACGTGGCACCAATGCCGACTCGGGCTGGTTTGTCAGTGACCACAGACTCCTACAATCTGCTATAAGAACCGGGGCCGTTGTGTTTTGTTTGCAGGGAAAAGGTCCGAGATGGCTGTTTAGGGTCCTGTGGTTGGGAGTGGCCGACTGACTCCTGAAATTCCGCAATAGGCAGGATACCTCCAAGACCTATGCTGGCTCCGGTGCCAACCCAGGCTGGTTTGACAGGGCCCGTGGACTCCTACAATCTACCATCAGGAACCGGGTCTGGTGAGTTTTTTTTGCAGGGAAAAGGGCCGAGATGGCTGTTCAGTGTCCTGCGGACGGGCGGCGCCCACTGGCTCCTGAAATTCCGCGATACGCAGGATGCCTCCCAGACCCAAACTTGCACCAGTGCCAACTCGGGCTGGTTTGACAGTGCCCACGGACTCCTGTAATCTACCATCACCAACCGGGGCCGGTGAGTTTTGTTTGCAGGGAAGAGGGGCGAGATGCCTGTTCAGGTTGCAGTGGTTGGGAGAGGCCCGGTGGCTCCTGAAATTCCACGATACGCAGGATGCCTCCCAGACCCAAGCTGGCACCAGGGCCAACTCGGGCTGGTTTGACAGTTCCCACAGACTCCTACAATCTGCCATCAGGAACCGGGGCCAGTGAGTTTTGTTTACGGAGATTTTTGTTTGCAGGGAAGAGGGGCGAGATGGCTGTTCAGGGTCCTGTGGACATGAGTGGCCGGTTGGCTCCTGAAATTCGGCGATACGCAGGATGCCTCCCAGACCCAAACTTTCACCAGTGCCAACTCGGGCTGGTTTGACAGTGCCCACGGACTCCTGCAATCTTCCCTCAGGAACCGGGGCCGGTGAGTTTTGTTTGCAGGGAAAAGGGCCGAGATGGCGGTTCTGAGTCCTGCGACCGGGAGTCGCCGGCTGCTTCCTGAAATTCCGCCATACGCAGGATGCCTCCCAGACCCAAACTTGCACCAGTGCCAACTCGGGCTGGTTTTACAGTGCCCCTGGACTCCTACAATCTGCCATCAGGAGTCGGGGCCGGTAAGTTTTGTTTGCAGGGGAATGGGCCGCGATGCCTGTTCAGGTTACAGTGGTTGGGACAGGCCCCTCGGCTCCTGAAATTCCACGATACGCAGGATGCCTCCCAGACCCAAGCTGGCACCAGTGCCAACTCAGGCTGGTTTGACAGTGCCCACAGACTCCTACAATCTGCCATCAGGAGCCGGGGCCGGTGAGTTTTGTTTCCAGGGATGTTGCCAACATGTCTTTATGAAAAATCCTTCTTTTAGGATTTTCTTTCTGGGAGACTGTGGTCTCAGAAGCAAATGTAAACAATATGCTGTCTGCTGCTGTGGAATGTAACGGGGTGTTCTGTGATTGGTCCCATGGGATGTTTTGGTTCAGGGACCAGTCACAGAGAGCTGGCTCTGGAGTGGTCAAGGCCAGCTTGTTTGTGAGGCTTCTTTACTTTCTATTCTTAGATAGCTAGCAGCCTCTGGATTTCTCCTTTTCCTTTTCTTTTAATATAGCTATAATAGATGTATATATGTTAAGATAATAAATCACAGCCTTCTGATATGGAATCAAGAATCACGTCTCTTCCTTCACACCCATGAACCAGAGGGAAAAAATCATAACAACACAGGGAAAAGGGCTGAAATGGTTGTTCAGGGTCCTGTGGTCAGGAGTGGCCTTCTGGCTCCTGAAATTCCGCGATAGGCAGGATACCTCCAAGACCTATGCTGGCACCAGTGCAAACTCAGGCTGGTTTGAACGTGCCAACGGACTCCTGCAATCTGCCATCAGGAACCGGGGCCAGTGAGTTTTGTTTACGGAGATTTTTGTTTGCAGGGAAGAGGGGCGAGACGGCTGTTCAGGGTCCTGTTGACGGGAGTGGCAGGCTGGCTCCTGAAATTCCGCGATACGCAGCACGCCTCCCAGAACCAACATGGCACCAGTGCCAACTCGGGCTGGTTTATCAGTGCCCACGGACCCCTACAATCTGCCATCAGGAACCGGGGCCGGTGAGTTTTTTTCCCAGGGAAAAGGCCGTAGATGTCTGGTCAGGGTCCTGTCGCCGGGAGTGGCCGACTGGTTCCTGAAATTCCGCGATACACAGGATGCCTCCCAGACGCAAGCTGGCACCAGAGCCAACTCGGGCTGGTTTCACAATGCCCACGGACTCCTGCAATCTTCCCTCAGGAACCGAGACCAGTGTGTTTTGTTTGCGGAGATTTTTTATTGAACGGAAAAGGACCGTGATTGCTGTTCAGGATCCTGTGGACGGCAGTGACCCACAGGCTCCTGAAATTCCGCGATATGCAGGATGCCACCCAGACCCAAGCTGGCACCAGTGCCAACTCGGGCTGGTTTGACAGTGCCCACGGCCTCCTACAATCTACCATCAGGAGCCAGGACCGGTGAGTTTTTTTTGCAGGGAAAAGGCCTGAGATGGCTGTTCAGGGTCCTGTTGCCGGGAGTTGCCGACTGGCTCCTGAAATTCCGCGATACACAGGATGCCTCTCAGACCCAAGCTGGAACCAGTGCCAAATCAGGCTGGTTTTACAGTGCCCACGGACTCCTACAATCTGCCATCAGGAGACGCGACCGGGGAGTTTTGTATCCAGGGAAAAGGCCTGGAATTGTTGTTCAGGGTCCTGTGGACGAGGGTGACCGGTTGGCTCCTGAAATTCTGCGATACGCAGGATGCCTCCCAGACCCAAGCTGGCACCAGAGCAAACTCAGACTGGTTTGTCAGTGCCCACGGACTCCTACAATCTGCTATCAGGAACCAATGCCGGTGAATTTTTTTTTGCAGGGAAAAATGCCAAGATGGCCGTTCAGGGTCCTGTGGTCTGGACTGGCCGACTGACTCCTGAAATTGCACGATAGGCAACATAGCTCCATGAGCTTTGCTGGTGCCGGTGCCAACTCAGGCTGGTTTGACAGTGCCCACGGACTCCTACAATCTACCATCAGGAACCGGGACCAGTGAGTTTGGTTTACAGGGAAAAGGGCCAAGATGCTTTTCAGGGTCCTGTGGACCGGAGTGGCCGGCTGGCTCCTGAAACTCTGCGATACGCCGGATGCCTCCCAGACCCAAGCTGGCACCAGTGCCAACTCGGGCTGGTTTGACAGTGTCCACGGACAAGTATAATGTGCCATCAGGAACAAGGGCCCGTGAGTTTTTTTTTCAGAGAAAAGGGCGGAGGTGCTGTTTAGCGTCCTGTGGACGGGAGAAGCCCGGCTGGCTCCTGAAATTCCGCGATACGCAGGACGCCTCCACGACCCAACGTGGCACCAGTGCCAACTCGGGCAGGTTAGTCAGTGCCCACGGACTCCTACAGTCTGCTATCACCAACCATGGCCGGTGAGTTTTTTTTGCAGGGAAAATGGCGGAGATGCCTGTTCAGGGTCCAGTGGTCGCTAGTGGCAGGCTGGCTCCTAAAATTCCGCGATACGCAGGACGCCTCCACGACCCAACGTGGCACCAGTGCCAACTCGGGCAGGTGTGTCAGTGTCCACGGACTCCTACAATCTGCTATCACCAACCAAGGCCAGTGAGTTATTTTGCAGGGAAAAGGGCCGAGATGGCTGTTCAGGGCCCATTGGCCAGGAGTGGCCGACTGACTCCTGAAATTCCGCGATAGGCAAGATACCTCCATGAGCTATGCTGGCACTGGTGCCAACTCAGGCTTGTTTGACAGTGCCCACGGACTCCTACAATCTACCATCACCAACCGGGGCCGGTGAGTTTTTTTTGAAGGGAAAAGGACCGGGATGGTTGTTTAGGGTGCTCTGGCTGGGAGTTGCTGGGTGGCTCCTGAAATTCTGCGATACGCCGGATGTCTCCCAGACCCAAGCTGGTGCCAGTGCCAACTCGGGCTGGTTTATCAGTGCCCACGGACAAGTATAATCTGCAATCAGGAACCATAGCGGGTGAGTTTTGTTTTCAGGGAAAAGGGCGGAGGTGCCTGTTCTGGGTCCAGTGGTCGCTAGTGGCAGGCTGGCTCCTGAAATTCCGCGATACGCAGGACGCCTCCCAGACCCAACGTGGCACCAGTGCCAACTCGGGCAGGTTTGTCAGTGTCCACGGACTCCTACAATCTGCTATCACCAACCACGGCCGGTGAGTTTTGTTTGCAGGGAAAAGGGCTGCGATGGCTGTTAAGGGCCCTCTTGTCGGGGGTGGCCTTCAGGCCCCTGAAAATCCGGGATAGGAAGGACACCTCTAAGACCTATGCTGGCAACAGTGCCAGCTCAGACTGGTTTGACAGTGCCGACGGACTCCTACAATCTGCAATCAGGAACTGGCGCCAGTGAGTTTTGTTTGCGGTGAGTTTTGTTTGCAGGGAAAAGGGCCGAGATGGCTGTTCAGAATCCTGCGGAGGGGAGTCGCCGGTTGGCTCTTGCAATTCCGCCATTCCCGGGATGCCTCCCAGACCCAAACTGGCACCAGTTCCAACTCGGGCTGGTTTGACCCTGCCCACAGGCATCTACAATCTACCATCACCAACCAGGCTCGATGAGTTTTGTTTGCAGGGAAAAGGACCGCGATGGTTGTTCAGGGTCCTGTTGCCGGGAGTGGCCAGCCGGTTCCTGAAATTCCGCGATACGCAGGATGCCTCTCAGACCCAAGCGGGAACCAGTGCCAACTCGGGCTGGTTTCACAGTGCCCACGGACTCCTACGATCTGCCATGCGGAGCCGGGGCTTTTGAATTTTGTTTGCAGGGAAAAGGGCCGAGATTTCTGTTCAGGGTCCTGTGGCCGGGAAAGACCAACTGGCTCCCGAAATTCTACGATATGCAGGATGCCTTCCAGACCTCACCTGTCGCCGGTGCCAACTCAGGCTGGTTTGTCAGTGCCCACGGACTCCTACAATCTACCATCACCAACCGGGGCCGGTGAGATTTTTTTTGAAGGGAAAAGGACCGGGATGGCTGTTAAGGGTCCTCTGGCTTGGAGTTGCTGGCTAGCTCCTGAAACTCTGCGATACGCCGGATGCCTCTCAGACCCAAGCTGGCACCAGTGTCAACTCAGGCTGGTTTGACAGTGCCCACAGACAAGTATAATGTGCCATCAGGAACAAGGGCCGGTGAGTTTTTTTTCAGGGAAAAGGGCGGAGGTGCTGTTTAGCGTCCTGTGGACGGGAGAAGCCCGGTGGCTCCTGAAATTCCGCGATACGCAGCATGCCTCCCAGACCCAAGCTGGCACCAGTGCCAACTCAGGCTGGTTTTTCAGTGCCCACGGACTCATACAATCTGCTATCACCAACCATGGCCGGTGAGTTTTCTTTTCAGGGAAAAGGACAGAGATGCCTGTTCTGGGTCCAGTGGTCGCTAGTGGCGGGCTGGTTCCTGAAATTTCGCGATACGCAGGACGCCTCCCAGACCCAGACTTGCACCGGTGCCAACTCAGGCTGGTTTGACAGTGCCTAAAGACAACTACAATCTGCCATAACCGACCGGGGTCGGTGAGTTTTGTTTTCAGTGAAAAAGGCCGAGATGGCTGTTCAGGGTCCTGTAGCCTGGAAAGACCGACTGGCTCCCAAAATTCTACGATACGCAGGATGCCTTCCAGACCTCAGCTGGCACCAGTGCCAAATCAGGCTGGTTTTACAGTGCCCACGGACTCCTACAATCTGCCATCAGGAGACGCGACCGGGGAGT
>JAWWEY010000419.1:0-11370 GCA_035582745.1 Loriotus luctuosus
ACTGAACCTGCCCCGCAGAGCCGGGGCCAAGCCCTGACAGTGCAGGACCAGGGCTCCCTGTTCCTAGCACACACAGGGTTTGGGAGCTGTTCCTGAGCCCCAAAATGCAGGATTTGGGCTTTCTGTTCAAGGCCTTAAACTGCCTGGATGCTTCTTGTGTTGCCTCCACAAGCAGGTGCAGATGTTATTCCACTGTGTTCCCACTGGAAACCCCATTCCACTCCAGGAGCTCGAGCTGACCACTGGAAGAAGTTTGTTGGGTAAGCACAGGTAAGGGATGTTTTGGGAACCCCTCTGCCCCAAAAATGGGCAAGTTTGCTGTGGTGGGGCCGGGTCCTTAGAGCTCACTGTGTCACAAGCACCAACAAATTCAGGTGGTAACTGAACAATTCCCAGGCTCCCCTGAAAGGGAGCCCTGCAAGGCAGCCTATCTGCACTGGGTATTTATCCTAATGATGTGGTGTTCTATTTTCCAAATACAGGTTTGTTGTGCTGCCTCGAGTGATGCCAGGCAGTGCTCCAGGCACTTTGGAGGCCCAGGAACACCCCCAGGAGCAGCTGGGTCTGATCCCAAAAAGGCTGGAAGATGCCCAGCACTGAGCAGTCACCAGCAGGTGAGGATGACCCCGGTATTCCTTGCTGTGTCCCTGAGCTCAGGGTGAGCTCATTCCCACCTGCTGCTGCTGCTGCCAGGAAGGACCTGCCCCCCAAGGACATGCCCGTGGGCTCCCCAAGGATGGCTGCATTCCCATTCCAGTGCTGGCTCCTTGCTCCTTTAGGGTAAGCACATATTTGGAGAGAGCACCAGGCAGGGAAGGGCTAGGACAGCAGCCAGTGCACAGAATGTTACCCAGGGAATGCCCCCTGATGCTGTGAGTCCCCTCCTGCACAGGGACTCGATGTCCTGGGGTTTGTTCTCAGGCACAGAGGGCTCTGCAAGGGGCAGGAGCAAGATGGGAGTGCCCCAGGGCAGCCTGGCACTGGCTGTGTAAAGCAGAACCACAGGGGCAGCTGGCAGGGCTGGGAGTGAGGGGGAGAACTCCCTCTGTGTTCCTTGAGCACTGTTAGGACACTGGCCATGAGCATTTAATATTCCTTTTAGCTTATAAAAGCCTCACCTCCACTGATACCAATGTGCATTATGCAAAATAGCCACAATTATCTGCAGGCTTCACACCAAAGACAAACAATGCTGTTTTCCTTTACTTCTATGCAATTATCTAAAAGTAAGATTAATAATGCCTGATAATATTTTCTCCCTTAAATCTCCAGGCCAATATTATGCTGCTAACTAGATTTCAAAAGCAGCAAGAGATGAAAGTGCTAAGTTAAAACCAATGCCCCATGTCTGGGGTGCTTTCTGTGGAAGGAGGGGAGCAAAAGGCTGCTTTTCATCCTGATTTTCAGGGGCTGCTGCTGATGCAAAGCAGTGGCCACACAGCCTGTTGTGATCCCTGTCCGTGGTCACACCTACTCATGGGGAGCTCTGCTCCTGTTACACAGAGCCACCTCCTGACTGTCACACTGGTAGTGAAAGCCATCAGACAATACCCTGCAGACTGGGTTTTAGCCTTGCTGTGACTCAGATGTGCCAGTTTCTAATTAGCCAGCAGCACTGGGAGGCACTTTAGGGCCCAAGACTTCCCTCAAGATGGAATATCAGCCAGCTGGGCACCTGCTCAGAGCCTTTTGGAGTCAGTGAAAGAAAGACCAGTTCTTGACTGATTCTGGTTAGGAGTCTGCTCTTGTGGGGCTGTGTAGCTGTAGCTGGCTCACTGCACTGAGGAATAGGTCCTCCCTGCAAACCTTCAACAGAAACTGTCTTATTTCATAGTTATTTTACATGCCCAGTGCTGATAACTGCAATGTGCTGAGAGCAATGCAGATTTTAGGGTAAGTGGTGTTCCAGCCTGGCTGCTGGGTTTGTTACATAGAGTGCCCCCACCTTTAGGTAATTACATCCACACCATCACAGTTATGGGCAATAATGAGCTGGGAGATTTGAGAACACAAACATTGTGCAGACACCCTCTCACCAAGCACTGCAATAACCTGATCTCCCAAGAACAGACAGCTGTGCTTTAAGGAAGGATTTCCAGTCTGGCAGGGACAGGCTGTGTGGATCACCAAGCCCTGTGACCCTCCAGAGGGAGGGCTGTGGACACTTCCCCCAGCTCCAGTGGCTCCTCTGACCTGAGGTGCTCTCCTGTCAGCAAAAACAGTGCTCTGACTTGGCCCCAAACCTTTCCCATATTCCAGGGTGAGGGCACGTTAGCTCAGCGATGAACAAAGGTCTCGTGGAAGACAAAATATGTATTTCATTACTACAAGGCAAATTAAATAATCCTTATATCTCATGGTTTATGTTTTACGTTTTCTTTTGCTTGCTTGGATTTCTGCTCTTTGACTTTTGCCAGGCCTGGCACATTTAACTTCCAATATTTCCATCCTCTGCCTTTCCCAGGCTGCCTCTGGTTCAGCTCACCTGCTAGTTGTTAGTTTTATCCTGATCTTTTTCACCTCAGAGAGTGTCCTGTCCCATTTACCATCATTCCTAAGTGATGCAGGAAGGTGAACTCCCACCTGTACACTG
Source organism: Loriotus luctuosus (assembly GCA_035582745.1). Lineage (NCBI taxonomy): Eukaryota > Metazoa > Chordata > Aves > Passeriformes > Thraupidae > Loriotus > Loriotus luctuosus. The sequence goes on from JAWWEY010000419.1 coordinate 2,594, forward strand.
CAGGGATGTCTTGCCCTGGCCTAGAAAAGCAATCGGTCCCCTGAGTGTGCATTGCAAGTGTCAGCTTGTATTTTATGAACCTTGGTGTTCTCAGAGCTCACAGATCACTTGCAGTGCAACCTTTGGGGGCTGGAAGCGTGTCCTAATGATCCTGCTCATGCACATGGTTACTGGAAAATCAGTAATGAACACTGAGCCCGATTATTGTGAACAGGTGCAGCCAAGTAACTCCATTTCATGCTCACTGAGATATCACAAACACTCACATTTGATCAAGTTAACACACAGATATCTCCTCTGGGACACAACAAGAACTTGATGTACATTCATGAGAATGCAGATATAATGATCCCGAGTCTCAGTTTTGAGGTTGTGATCCAGATTCATTTCCAGTAATTTTAAACAATTATTTCACCTCATTGCTTAATTCTTTCTACAGCTGGGGATCCAATAAGGGGAGAAAGAACACACTTTCCTGTAACCCCTTTCCTGCTGAAAACTGAGGCTCATTTGGACTCTCTGAGAGAAAGCCCAGGCAGGGCTTTGCTGCCCCTGCTCTGCTGGGATTGCACATTCCATTCACCAGGGAAAGTTGTCTTTAGGAAAACTCATCTAATTATTTTTATGCCTCACAGTTCCCACTAAAATTACTTTGATCAGAAATAAGAGCATTGAGCATCACTGAGCAGAAAAGGAAACATTCAGCAACCCTGATAACCTTGTAGAAATTGTTGTTGCTGTTGACCTGAGCCCTGGGGTAGAAGTTAAAAAGATAACAGGAGTAATAGTAATACCAATATTGTCCAGTAATAGTAGAAAATGCTTCTTCTAGTTTGGGGAAAATGTCTACAGTGAATGTCCAAGTTACACCCTCAACACTCCCTTGGTTTCTATAGATAACAATTCCTTACCCATTCCTCACCAGGCACCTTCATCAGCTCCATCTTCTCCCTGCTGGGCACTATTCCCCCTCTTTCTTTCCAAAGGGATAGAGAGGAACTTGGCAACTGACCCTCCCTGAGCTCCACTCACAATCTCTCTGCTTTCATTTCTTTACCAGCAAGGAGAAAGATTAAAGAAAAACAAAACAAGTGTGTTCTGATCTATGCAAGGCCAGAGAGTGGCCTGAAGAGATGTATTTTGGATTAACTCTGCTAATGTCAAACCAAAGTCAATTAGGATTGCCTCTGAAAAAACTGCAAGGATGAGATTGTTAAAACTCTTTAAATAGTCTGATTCAGGTCTGCTCCTCCTGCCCCTCCAGGTTTTGGCTCTGGCACTTCTCTGAGTGACTGTGATGGGCTGCCCAGGGGAGAACCTGGAGGATGAATTCATTCCCCCTCCAAATCCACTGGAAGTGACCTGGACAAGGGCAGGAATTCCCTCTAGACTGTCAGTCCTGCCCAGGTAGTGTGAGGGTGACTTGGACTCCACTCTGATGCTCAGTGGGCACTGCAGGAGAGCTGTCAGACCACCCTGAGCTCACCCTGTTAAATTAGGCTTCAGTTATGCTGTCCAATGAAGCACCTCTGCTTAGAGGATGCTCTTCCTCCTTTCACACTTGGCCCTCTCTCCTGGAGAACACGATGCTGCTGCCCCTGGCACCTCTCATTGCTGGGGGGGAGGCAGAGCAGGGCACTGACTGCCCCCGTGTCCTTCCCATCCCACTGCTGGAAGGCTGCATTTCCTCAGCTGGAACTGCAGGAACTGGAGCTGAATGGAACTGCTCTGACACTGCTGGGGCCTCCAGCACAGCTTTTCCATCAGCACAGAGGAGCCAGTGCTATAATCAATAACCATGGTACTGTGCTAGTGTCATCTGAGCATAAGAATGGATCTATAAATTGCATTCAGCATTTTTGGAGATCCACACTGGCTGGGTTTTGCAGCAGAGGAGTGCTGCTCTCGCAGTAAGTCCTTTGGAACTGCACTTGTAAAGGATAATTTCAATTTACTCGTTGTTTTCTTTAACATTGTTTATGAAGAGGGACAGTTAATTTTTTCTGTGGATCAGTTTTACACTGAGCCTTTACAGAGTTGGATTCCTTCTCCTGTGTTACAGGGTGATGTGCTACACCTCTCCTGAGCTGGCCTGAACTTTGAACAGCCTGCAGTGCACAGACCCAATGCAATGTTCTCTTTGTGGGCAGCCCCAAACCCATTAATTACTTAATGATTGGACCTGATGATCTGAAGGATCTTTTCCAACCCAAGTGATTCTGTGATTCCATATTCCCAAACTCCTTTGTGTGTTGAGGAGCCCAGACAAACAGACAAACTCCATTATGTAAATCACAATGATTTTTCCCCAACAGATGGGATATTTCCCACTCAGTACCAAAGGAATGTGTTTTTCACACAAAAGCTGTAATTTACCTGCTGTAATTTGCCATCCTAAGCCAGAGCAGTCAATGCAGCCACAACAGCAAGTTAAAATATGCAGCCACACCAGTAACTCTGCTTAGCCCAGGGATGGGTCTGGCACTGGCTCCAAAAGGTGCCTGGAGGGTCCTTATTGTCCCCCTATTGTGGGGACTGACCTGGTCCCTCCCAGGCTACAGCCCCCTTGTATTGGGAATTTACTGGCTCACAGCAGAACATTCTGTTTAGTGAGTACTGATTTTCCCCCTTCCCCTGAGCGTCTGATGGGTTGTATTTTGAATTCCTGGGACCTTCCTGCATCAGCAGCAGCCCCTGGTGCCCCATTCAGTGGGGGAAGAGCCTCTCCCAAACTGCCAGGTGAGAGTTTCCCCTGGTGACCCCAAGTTCTGGAGTGTGGGAATCAGGGAACCATTGCTCCCAGGGATGTTCCTTGTCAAGAGTTGGGAGCCATTTGGCTTTCCTGTTCCTTATCCCAACCAACCTTGTTCCCAATCTTTGTATCCATATTAATTTATATGCCAAACACACCAGCTAACCCTGCAGTGCCACTATGGACATACATGTAATAGACTGAGGTTGCTCAGGGTTTTTAAAAACCCCACCCTGTCCTGTCCTGTCCTGTCCCATCCCATCCCATCGCTCTGTGGGGTCCTGGGGGGTGCCCACAGCCCCACTCCTGCACGTACCTCCCATACACCCCTTTTTCAGGCTTAAAACACCCTGCCCTATTTAGTTTTTGCTTACACACAGCTTTGCCACACTTTGGGCTGCCCTGGCACACCGGTCTGTACCTTCTTTCCCCAAAATGGTAAAGCTGTAAGAGCAGAACTGTGCACAGAACTCATTACATCATTTATCAGCACCAGTTTTGGCTGCTCTTTTCTCACTCTCCCTGCCCTTCAAGCAGGAGAGTTCCAGTGGTTTAAAGGTTTAAATGCTCATGTACATGTCTCCAAAAGCCTTATTGCTGCTCCACCTACAAACAGGTATTTCAGAGGAGACTTTCCTCCCTCCTACAGGGATCCTTAGGGAGCCCACGGGTGGGTGAACTCCCCTCACTGACCATGCCTGATGCAGCCCCAGGTGCTGGAGTGCAGAGCAGCCCCTGTGCACTCCCTGCAGCCCCCAGGGCTGTCTGTGTGCTCTGGGCAGGCCGTGCTGTGCTCCAGGTGACTCTCCCAGGGGCACAAACACTGCCCTGCCCACAGCCCCAGGGGGCACAGGATGCCCCACTGAGCCAGAGCAGCAGCACCAGGCAGAGCATCCCCCGAGTCACTGACACCCCCAGGGGCTGGGGCTGCCCCAGCACTGAGAGTGCCCAGCTGGGCTGTGCTCCTGCCCCTCCTGTCCCAGCTCCCTGCTTCTCCTTTCTGCCAGCACTGGGTGGGGACAGCAACCACCAGGATGTGCAAAAAAGAACAAAAAAGGAGTCCTTTACTGTGTTGCTGAGTGCAGCTTGACACCACTCAGTGACCCTGTTAGAAAACCTCCACCCTTGAAAATACATCCCTCAGTAGTGTTGTAGGCAAATCACAGCCAATATAAGCAGCTCTGAACCCTGAAGGCATCATAATCCAGTGGTAATTATGTGAAATGAGTAAATGAAGCTGGATTAAGTGATGATCTCTGACCAGGTTCCAAAGGGTGGCACTTGCTGCACCAACAATCAGCAAAAGGAGTCACAAATGAGGCCAACTCCTCAGGAAAATACTGCTCATCCCAACTTATATGCCATGTAGGTTTCTGCTATGGAGATTATTATTATTTCATTTCCCATCCTGTTGGTGAGTGCTCCAAACTGCACAGGAACTTTCCATGGAACAACTTTCTATCTATCCTTGCTCAAGGCTCCTCTGGATCCCCAGAGGGGCTGGGAAGGAGGGAGGGGGCCCAGGAGCTTTGGAATGGTGCACAGAGAGGGAAAAGGGACTCTGTCAGAGCATCAGAGGCACGGGGCACTAAGGTATTGCTGCAGTTGGGGCCAGGCTGAAAGGCCAGAGAGCTCTTCAGAAATCATCACATCATAATAAATGGATAAATAAATCAATCTCTCAGAAGTGCAGAAGGAGATAGACCTCAAACACAGGTCATGGTTTAACCCCAGCCAGCAACTAAACCTCACCCAGCCACCCATTCACTGCCCCCAGTGGGATGGGGGAAAGAACCACAGAGGAAAAGTGAGTCCCCTGCTCAGCAATAACAAAAACACCCGATTTATCAGCACAAATCCAACCCACAGCCCTGTGCCAGCTCCTATGATGAACATGAACTCTTTCCCACCCAAAACCAGCACACAGACCAAAAGCATCACATCTTCACCCTGAACAGCAGATTTGGTGTGTCCAGACCGAGTATTTTGATTTGCTGTTGACTTACAGAAAAATATCACCCAAGAAATCTCTGGCTTCACAAACACCCATTCCCCCCCACCCCTCTGTGCAGGGAAGTGTATTAGATGTGAATTTAGAGCAGATATTTCACTGGCTAAGATTGTAACTCCTCCTACACCTCTCACTGCAATGCTGACTTGGGCATCATCCTTCAGCTTCAACAGATTTTTAAAATGTGGGAAGTCTTAACACCAAGTTTTCTACGAGGAGTGACTCTTGGATTATCTGTGCACTTTGGAAACTCTCACCCAAAGTCAGATTGCCTGGTGAAATGTGTGTCCTGCCCCTCTCTGAAATGCCCACACAGGACTGAGTTACTGAACCACACTCAGTGCAAGATACACTGAAATACACTGGAATCATTCCGTGCAGAGAACAAGAAAACTGTCTGTGGACAACCCCTCAGAGTCACTGCAAGCACCAGCAGCACTGCCAGAGCTGCCCCATTCCCACAGGAGGGCTCTGCCCCCCTCCCAGAGGGGTTTGCATCCCTGGCTCACTGACTGAGGCCCCAGGCTGGGGAGAGCTCCAACCAGCAGTGTCAGTGCTCTGCCTCTTGGAGCTTCTCCGGTGTCTGTAACTCAGGAACACGGTGCCAAAAGCATCACGGATTTGACAAATACATGGGGGTGCTGAGATTATTTTTAGGGTGTGCTCAGCCAGCAGGCCATAAAGCACCCCCTGGTTTCTCTCCAGAAACTAATCGGTTCTTCCTCATGAACAAAACAAACCAAAAAATAAATTGAAACGTTCCACAATCATTGTCCCTCTCATAAATTCCCTGATTTCTCCCTTCTACCCACAATTTCTCCCTCTCCTTTTCCAGCTTATATAGCCTGGATTCAAAGCCCCTTCCAGGAAACACGAATAAACTCAGACCAGCTCTTTCAGAACAAACACTGACTGCCCTGTCCCTCAAAGCCTGCCCTGCATTTGTGCCCCTCCTGCAGGCAGTCCCAGCAGCTCCTGCAGATCCCCTTGCAGAGCTCAGAGCTGCTGTCCGTGCTGCCCACCCAGTGTCACACTGAGCTGCTGTGGTGGCACCAGCTCGAGGGGACACTCCAGACACCTCCTGCCATCTCTGTGTGCATGGCCAGGCTGCAGAGGAACAATCCACCAGGGTGATGGGCAGGGTTTGTCCCACCCGTGTCTTTTCCACTGTAAATGCCACAGACCCCTCAGCCTGGAGCTGCTTCTCACTGTTAATTCCCCAGGAAAGCACTGGCAAAGAAGCTGAGGCACCTGTGAAAGGCTGCCCCTTGTCTGTGCTGGGGAGAGGAGCCCACCCTTCCCAGGCACAGTCCAGTCTGCTTCCACTGCCCAGTATGACCAGCCCAGTCCCTCCCAGTTTGGAGCCCTGCCTGCCGTGCCAGGCTGGGGAGACCCCTTTGCCACTCTCCTGCCCGACACAGACACGGCTGGCACACGAGGGACAGGACACAGCAATGCTCCCACTTTCCTACATTATTGAAATGCCACTTCTTTAGTTAAAAGAGAGAAAAGCACCGACCTCATCCCCCCAAATGTTGCATCAAGACACGCTCTTATCCTTTCAAACACAGCAAAGCTCTGTGCGTTTTCTTCTGAGAGGTTTACGCCTATTATTGTTGAAAGATGCTTTCTGATTTTCCAGGGTTTATGTCTGCAATAATTTACTGGGGAAGCAGGGGCTCCTCTCCCTCTTTTCTAGCCCATCTCTGTGCGCTGTGCACAGGCCTTCTCACCTGGGCAGTGTCACTGCTGCCCTCCTGCCAGAGCTGCTGGGTGGGAACAAACCCACCTTGGGGTTGCCTTTCATCAAAATGCAACAGACGGTCCCAAAGTTTGTAATGAGAAAATCCTGTCCCTTGGTTTTGTACCCGAAAGTTTAACTTGATGACACATTGAAGAGGATGACATGAAAAAAGGGACTCTCCTTCTCTCCCAGCCTGCAGTTGGGAGCAATCACCATTTGTGTTCCTCTGCTGCCTCCCATCCCATCCCTTTGTTCCGTGTCATTCCTCACTGCCTGTCAGGCACTTTGCATTGGTTGGAAACCAGGTAAATTATTAGGGAGCCTTAAGAAGGTCTTCAGGACAAAACTGTCACTCTCTTTTTTACTTTAAATATCAGGAGCTGTTTTAATTCACTGCATTTCCCACATAGGTGCAAGTTGTTTTCTCAGCTACACCAGGCAAACCCCCGAATTTCCCTCAATTCCACAGTAAAACATGTTAAAAGTGCCTCAGCACCACCTCTTGCAAAGTTTAGGCAATGGGAAGGTGAGAGTGTGAGACTTGTTGAAAAAAATACATATACTGAGATGTGCTTGAATCACAGCAGTGCAAGGGGAAACTCTTAACTTAAGAAGACTTTTATCTGAATTGTCCTGTGAGCTTTTCAGTCACTAAAGATGGCTAACTGAAGCTTGAGACACTGATCATTCCAAAGACAGGAAAGTTTGCCAGCTGGACTGACCTTCGAGAGAAACTGCAAGCACAGGGGAAGTATCTTTGCTCCTAATTTTGCTGGGTTTAATTACAGACATTTCTCAGATCCCCATTTAAGGGACAGAGCCACCAAGGAGGGGGATCCTTCGTGCCAGAGAAGGGGCTGGTTGGAGCCCTGAGGTGTGGGCAGAGCTCTGGACCAGGGGCTGCTGTGCCCACAGCCTTCCTGAGGGAACTGCCTTCTGTCTCCCTGGGAAGGAACTTCTCCTCAATGACACACCTGAACCAGGAAAGGGGAGAGAGAGAGTACAAGACCTAAAAGCACTCCGAGAATAATTCTCAGAACCTCATTCTGTCTTTGCAACCCACACAATATGAGTATTAATGAAAAGAAATGTATTTAAGCCTTTCTGGCTGCTTCTCAGTAACTCCTGGGTATAACCTACAGAAGTAATGCCTCCCCACGGAGAACATCCAGCAGATTAGGGACTCTCCTACACCTAATGAACACCAGCAATATAATTCTGCTCTTGATTTAGTAAACATGCAGAAGTGCAGGTAGGAAAATCAATGAAGGCATACTAATAAGGACAGAAGAAGCTGGGGGAAGCCCCAATAGTTGCACTGCGGGTAAAAACAATGTTCCTTCAAAGAAAGGAGAATAAATCCCAAGGGATAATGCAGCAATATATTTATTGCATGCATCCCCTTGCCCTGATAATGTGCACATGGGGCTGAAAGAACAGAATTCACAACCCTTAGGAATTTATAAAAGGAAACATTGACTGCACTAAAAAATGTATTACATTAATGACAAACTGCACCTGTATTATTTTATTCATTGATGTCCAATGTCCAACAGAATGCAGTTTTGACACCGACAGATTGCTGGATTGTTATCCCCCTAATTTCTTTTTAAGAAATTAAAAGCCACCAATCTGCTATAGACACCATTTCAGGTACAGGGAAGGCACTGGATTTATAATGTTTCTAAATAGATGGCACTTGACGAATTACCGCTGAATTACAAGATTAGTACATTATTGGGCTGGGGGCTCTATTTTCTACTTTCTCACTTTCCAAGCTGTGATTCCAAGGAAAAAAAATCCTTGTAGGTGTTGCTGATTTTACAAGACAGGCAGTGTGTGGTGATGCTGAAAATGGTGGTTCTCTCTTTGTGGGCACGGGCAAAACAGCGGCACGTTGGCCAGTCAGGATGGCAAATTTGTGGGGAAGCAATGCCAGGTCCAAGGTGCAGGACACTCCTTCATCCAGGCCAACACTCTGTGTCCATGGCAAGGCAGGGATGGGATTTTAAAGTGAGGAGGATGCCAGGAGGACAAGGGAGAAGGGGGGATGAGGAGATGTGTGGGGCTAACACTCACTGCCAAAAGCCCATGAAAATCTGCATGTGTGTGCACATGTGTGTGGGCCTGTGCTCATGTGCAGGGCTGAGTAGGCACCCACTGGGAAGGGACAATGGAAAGGAGCTCAGCCATCAGCCTGGGTGCCTCAGCTTTGGGAACCTCATCCGTGCCCACAGCCTGTGTCAGTGCGTTCAGCAGCAGAGATCCCA